>CAUYON010133103.1:0-15043 GCA_963573935.1 Arctocebus calabarensis
TTCAGAAATTTTAAGGAAAAAAAAATCACCCACATGATAAAAAAAAGTCAGAAATGTGAGTGGTTTTATGTACAAAAATGTTGTATAAAGTATCTCTATTTGAGGCCAGCTCACACCTGTAACCCTCACACTTTAGGAGACCAAGGTGGGAGGATTGTTTGAGGTAAGGAGTTTGAGACCAGCCTGAGTAAGCCAAGACTCCGGCTATACTAAAAATAGAAAACTTAGGGTGATGCCTGTGGCTCAAAGGAGTGGGGCGTTAGCCCCCATATGCTGGAGGTGGTGGGTTCAAACCCAGCCCCAGCCAAAACTGCAAAAAAAAAAAAAAAAAAAAATAGAAAACTTATCCAGGTATGTTGTTGTGCAACTCTGATATTTCCTCCTACCTGGGAGGCTGAGGCAAGAGGCTACTTCAAGCCCAGGAGTTTGAGTTTACTGTGAGCTAGGATCAAGCACTGCCACTGCCCTCTGGCCTGGCAGCAGAGAGACTGTCTTAAAAAAGAAAAAAAGCTGAACAACAACAACAACAAAAAAAAACAACAGGAAAAAAAATCTCTATTGAATTAGGCAATTAATATATGGTTGTTGCTTTATTAATTAGAAGGAAATAATCATTCCTTAGAAGAAACAAACTTAAACAAAAAAGTCAATATTAGTAAAAACAATCAAAATTTTTTGCTCGTTTTTTATAAGAAATAAAATTACTTCCCCTGGAGACTAAATTTCTCAGGTACAGTTTCTATCTCACATAGATGATTATAGCAACAAAATTGAATAAAAAAGGGAAAAAGCTGTGAAATAATTTTTAATCAATACACATTACCTTTTCTTCTAGGGTGCCTGTGTTTTGTGCTCCTTTAAAATACCGATTTCTGGGAAGGTTAATAGTTTCAAATGGAGTTTATAATGTTTTTCACCTAAGTTTCTAGAAATAGAAAATTTTCTCAGGAATTAGGAATTGAATTCTATGTAGGATTAAAGAAAAAGAGACCTAAGATTTATTGTTTGCCTTCCCACATAGAAAGGTCAGAGAGGTTCCCTTCGTTTTTAATATGAATAAAAAGTATGCATCCTTTTAAACTTTATTATACATGGGCAAGTTTTCAATTTTCCTGATTGATTTACAAGTGAACATTAGCAGGCCATTATTTTTAAGTGTTTCAGGGGGATATGACACACAGTCACATCCAGGAAGGCCCCAGGATCATTGCCCCTGGCCTGACCAGTGCTCACACAACCCACAGGAGCTGTCGGCAGAATCTCCCATCCCGGGCCGACTCGAACTCCTTCCGAAGCCTCAGATTCATCTGGGAAGGCCCCTTTGATGGTCAGTTCGGGCTGTTGGAACAGAACACCCTCCGCTGGGCAGCTTCCCCGGCCGTGTCTCACTGTTCTGGGGGCTGGAGTCCGAGGCCAGGTGATGGCACGGTCAGGCCCAGGCAAGGACTTGCTCCAGGTGGCAGACTGTGGTCTTCTGGCTGTAAAGTCAGGGTCAAGGGGAAGACAGCTCTCTGGCTTCTTTCATGGGGGCCCCCATCCCACCCAGAGGGCTGCGCCCCGTGAGCTCACTGCCTTCAAAGGCCCCGGTTCCTGACACCATCACCTGTGAGTCAGAGTTTAGCGTGTGAGTTGGGGGACACAGAATTCAGTTCAGAACCCCCCCAACCGAGCTGCGGCTGTGACTCGAACACCCCCCAGCCGAGCCGCGGCTGTGACTCGACCTTGCCTTTCGAGATCCACATTCCGCACACTTTGCAGGACGAAGCTCTTACAACAGTAACTACGGCAAGTCCAGGGACAAAGCGAAGGCTCTGGAGTGAGAGCAGGAGGACGCAGAGCCGGGGACCCACGGTGCTGAATAAGGAAGGAAAGGCCAGGCCGGGAGAAACGCCGAGAGGGAAGGAAAGCAAGGAAACAAGCTTCCCTGTCCTCGGCTCTGTATGTGGCGCAGGGGACTGCGGGGACCAGAGAGGAGCACCCCGGCTGCGCCTCCTGCGACCGGGCAGCAGCTCTGCGTCCTGTCACCGGGAACACCTCCCGGGCCCTGCAGCCGCTCAGAAACAAAAGCTGCTCACAGGCTGCGTCTAACTTCTGTTCTGCAACCGATGCCTTTGCCACCAGACAACGGGATAAATTTATTTTTTAGATCGTTGTTTATTATTTCTTAAAACAAAAGGAAAAAAAAAACCGTCTTTGCGTCCTCTCAGTACGGAGAAATCAGGCCATCACCGGGACAGCTGCAGCTGATTGCTGCCAAGTGGTGCAGGGAGGCCGAGGGGGGAAACGCTGCGATTGTCAGGGTTTGGGGATTCGGCGAGTTCGTTTTAAGAAGCCCATTAGGGGCTAAGGAGGAGAAGACTTCGTGAGCGTCTTTCCTGCGAAAGGCAGCCAAGAACTGAACACGCACACAGGGGTCCTGAGAAAGGAGGCTCCGGGCAGAAAGCGGACGGGGTGCAGCCCAGGAGCTGCAAGGACAGGAGGTGTGAGGTTCTCGGCTCAGAGACAGCGTGAGGAGCCGGCAGCAGGCCACAGGGTCGGGAGGAAAAGATGGAGACAACAGCGTAGACGGAGAGCCGGGCTGACCGGGCTAATTCTGAGAGGTTGGGCGGAACCTGCACTTCACAGGAAATGGCAAGAACTAGCACGAAGAGCACCGGGGCCGAGCCGCACGCGGAAATCGAGCCCTGACCGCAAAGCCCACCGCGGCCAGCCCGGGACTGTTAGAGCAGCCCCGGTGGCTGCCGCTGCCCTCGCGAGCCCCCTGGCAACTCAGGTCCACACGGAGACGGTGGGAGCCTGCACAGGGGACAGCCCAGACTCACTGACCGCTGGACACCCGCCGGCCGAAAGTGATTTGACGCTATCCCTTGTGACTTTCTGCGCCGCTGGGAGATTACACAGGGCACAATGCACACAGGATCCGGTGCAGACCTGGGAGCGTCACCGTCATTTTAAGGGGGGCTCTGCTGCGGGCTGACGTGGAGTCGGCTGCCCCGCGGAACGTGTACGAGTGGCCGGCTGCAGACACGAAGGGCCCACTGGCTGGCGGGTGCAGGGGGAGACAGCAAGGCTTTCATCTCACCGACCTGCCGGTGGCCGGGTTCTGTAGGGCTACGGGACTCTTCTGCCTCGCTTAGATGCTGGATTCAGAGACCCTGTAATTCTGGGAACTCGGGCCACTGACAGGCTGTGAACTGAAAGTTAATATTGCTCTCTGCCTCAGGTTTTTCATTTACCAAGCGAGCCTAATAATAGGCTTAGGAGTTAAATAAAGCTGAGTACAGTGTCTGGAGCAGCCTGTGCTCACCAGAAGTGAGCACCCCTGCTCCAAGCCCCGGGCTGCGTGGAGAGCAGGGTGGAAGGACAGGCGTGGACTTGACTCCTAATGTCGCTCCCACCTCTTGCTCTCTGAAGGAGGCCAGCCGTCTCAGAAACGTGTCGGGTTGGGGGCCACTAGTCACCACTAGTCAGCTCCGCAGGTTCTGGCTTCAGAGTCCCGTACTTTGTGCCCGTGATGCTGCACTGAACAGGTCACAGGGATCCTCCACATTAACACTCACCGAGCTAACCATTGCCAGTGCAGGGACAGGGGGGCAGGATGGCTGCACGTGACAGAATGGTATCAGGAACAGACCTGCCTCAAGAACAGAAGCTATTAGTTACGTTGCGAGAACTCTGGGCACACGAGTGCACAGAGGGAAATGAAAGTCTCTGGAAATTGGGCTGAGGGCAGCGAGGGGTGCCACCCACCTAAGGGGTACGATGAACACTATTCCGGGATGGGCACACTTATAGCCCTGACTCAAGCCACGTGTCAAAAACATCTGTAGCCTCTTAATATATTTTGAAATTAAAAAAAAATAATCAGAGAGGAGGAGGAAAGTCTCAGGAAGCTCTGTGGGCTGAGTACAACAGCATCTCAGGAGCAGTTGCCTTGGCAGCTCAGGGTCACGGCCTCAGAACTTGCAGGCACATCTAATATCTCGGAATGGATGACTCCATCCCAGAGTCACCCCGAAACTCTGTGAGAGAGCAAGATTGTGGGAGGGACAAACCCCTGTTCTAACGACATGGGTAGGTTTATCAGGAATTCTAAATATCCAAAAACAAATGCAAGAACACCAGGCACAACTCGTTGCACACAATTGAAGGGATTTGGGGTCACCAGATGAGGGGGTCTTGGCGCCACAGGGAAAGAATACACTTAACACAATGTCTGTGTCAGAGGACTAAGGAATTCTGAGAGGAGCACCCCACCCCAAGCGCAAACCTCAAGTCCGTATTTATTATCAAAGGCAGGAAAAACTAGTTAAAAGTGACTGGGGGGAACACAGAAAGTGTTGGACAGAATGTGTAATTTGGTTTTGAAAAATCTCAGATCTTAAGTAAGATCTCTGCCTCCAGCATTAAGAACCCTTTGGAAAGGGAAGAGGAAGGGAGGGGAAGGGGGAGGGTGGGTGGAGGGAGGGTGATTGGTGGGACCACACCTATGGCATATCTTCCAAGGGTACATGGGAAATTTACTAAGTAGAATATAAATAAATGTCTTAACATAATAACTAAGAAAATGCCCTGAAGACTATGTTAACCAGTTTGATGAAAACATTTCAAATTGTCTATAAACCCAGCACATTGTCCCCCATGATTGCATTAATGTACTTAGCTAAGATTTAATTTAAAAAAAAGAGCCCTTTGGAATCTTGAGAATCTTTACTGTAACTCTGAGGCCTGGCACAGCCACAGCTCACACACGGTCCCCCTGGGAGGCCAGTTTTCCGATGTTCACGTACACAGCTCACACGCCATTCTCGTGATTCTCCAGGTCTTTCCAGCAGGAATCGAGTCTTAGGCTAAAGACCAGGGCTCAGTTTCCTATACACATGATATTGACTTTTCTCCTGTTTGAAAACATTCTGCACATTTTTTGGAGAATTTACTAACAAGTTTTTTACACCTTTCTTGACGTATTCCTTGTTTCAAGATTGTCTAAACATCTGCCATGGAGCAAGGGTTAGTCCATGTTGCCTCCAGGGGAGAGAAGTGATGTGATGTGCCCCATGCACAACCAGATAGTCCACCCGTACTTAACGCACCCTGTCACATTTCACAGCCTTGCCTGACACCCCACAAGCACTTTGAGTGGGCCTACATGAGGCGAGAATGTTGGCAATTAGAAGAGAAAACCTTTCAGCTAGGGAAACACCCGAAAATCTCTCTTGCATCTCCATCCAGTATGGAAAAACAAAATAGAGATATTGAAAGAAATTCCTAGTTACTATAGCAACGAGATTGGATTTTTCACTATTTATAGATCATGCATATTAGAGTTGAGTATATATGTTATATTTCCACTTTTGCATATCCAAATGAAAAATGCTCTCCAATCAAAATTTTCTCCTTTCTTGCTCCCATCATGTGGGAGAAAATAAAACCAGTTTAAAATTAGAATTTAATGAGTCTTTAAATTATAAAAAAAAAAAAAAAAGAAAGAAAGACAAATGGGGAAAAACCTTCCAGATCGTCCATTTTCACTGGAAACCTTAGCCAATATTGCACATCAATTTACCTGCACTGCTATTCCAGCCACACACATATTGGAGGATATAGAAATGTTGTGGGCCTATATCCCAGCCCTAAGATCTCTCATATTGTATTCTTTTTTTTTTCTCATATTGTATTTTAATCACTCAGTTGCAAAGAAAGGGGAAATCTAGGAGCTCAGGTGTCCAGGTATCCTAGGAGAACAGGTTACTGGTAAAGGTACTAATTTGTCAGCACAGGAGCCTCTGAGCATTCTGGTTGTGGAATTCTAAGTAGAATGAGAAGCTGGGGAGAGAGAATGACATTTAAATCCAGGCTCCAGCGCTTGCAGTCGTGTGCGCACAAGTCTGTTTCCTGCACCACAAAATTAGATTAATAACCATACTGAATCCAGAATGTTGTAAAGTAGATTAAATGAGATACTGAACATAAATCTCTCTGCACCATGCATAACATCCGGCAAGTGCTCGGTAGACATTGATTAATGTTCTTATTACACGAGTGTAGAGAAACCATGGGGCTTCCCTAGGCCAAATTAATACCTTAATAACAGATCATAAATTTCAGCATTCACACAATAAATACCTTTATACTACTTATTTTATGGCAACTTTAAAAAATACCTTGAGCAAAAACCAAAAGATGAGAAAATGTGCAGCACTGGTAAAGTGGGATTGAACCTCTGTGTCCTCACTGGTCCTCTTGGGCAGGCCAGAAAATGAAAATCTTATCTGCAGCATGATATGTACAGTGACAGAATTTTGCACAGTTGAATGACCAGCAGACCAACCAGATGTTACTTGGGGAGGAAGGTCTCAGCAAACTTCATGTTGCACCTGCCTGGTGACACTCCTGTGCTAGGAAAAGGAAAAAGAAAGGGCATCACACTTCCTGAGTTCCAGAATTCTCAAAAGGGCAATACACTTCCTGAGTTCTAGAATTCTAGAAAGGGCAACACACTTCCTGAGTTCCAGAATTCTAGAAAGGGCATCACACTTCCTGAGTTCCAAAATTCTAGAAAGGGCATCACACTTCCTGAGTTCCAGAATTCTAGAAAGGACATCACACTTCCTGAGATCCAGAATTCTAGAAAGGGCAACCCACTTCCTGAGTTCCAGAATTCTAGAAAGAGCAATAAACTTCCTGAGTTCTAGAAAGGGCATCTCACTTCCTGAGCTCCAGAAAGGGCATCACACTTTTTGAGTTCTAGAATTCTAGAAAGGGCATCATACTTCCAGAGTTCTAGAATCATAAATCACAGAGTTATAGTTACATTTCACTCTTTCAAGCACAAATAAAACTGGATTTGTCCCCTAAAGGAGAAAAGACTCTAACCTAGAAATAATTAAAATCTATTACAAGGCAGACAATAAAGAAAGAAACAAACTATACAGGGAGCTCCAAAGAAAAATGTGTTACTCTTGAATGGAGGAGAGAGATGGCGTATGAGCTGAGGACTAATGGTGGGCAGGAGTTTTGATTGGCAGAATGGTATCTAGGACACTGCTGACTAGAAGGAAATGGTCGAAGAAAATCCTGACCAAGTCCTTGTCCTGACCTGGTTGACCCCCTGATGTGACAATGAGTGCCCACCATGAACAGGTGTGAGAAGTACTACCTACACTAAGTACTCCAATAAAATTAACCTGTAAAAAATCTGCACAATACAAAGGTTACAATATTCCTACAGATTCATGGACATATCTTTAAATGTTTTCGATATTGATATGTGGGTCTTTTCAAATGGGTTAAATTAGGAAGAATAGCCCAAAATAAGAAGATGTTTAACAACTTCAATAAAGTCTTTACTGGAGATGGTTTGATAGTGCCCAGGGGCACTTAGAGGGGATTAGATATTGTTACACTATAAGAAACTAGTTACTAGATATTGTTACACTATAAGAAACTAGTCTAAGAAGTTCTTTTTTGTTTTTTTAAGACATTCTTATCTTGTTGCCCTTGCTACAGTGCTGTGGTATTATAACGCACAACAACCTCAAACCCTTGGGCTCAAGTGATCCGGTTGCCTCAACCTCTCAAGTAGTTGGGATTATAGGCACCCAACACAATGCCCAGCTACTTTTTTAGAGATGGGGTCTCACTCTTGTTCAGGCTGGTTTCAAACTCCTGAGCTCAAGCCATCCACCCACTCGGTGTCCCAGAGTGCTAGGATTACAGGAGTAAGCCACCATGCCCAGCTAAGGAATTCTTTCAGTCACATAACTTTGGACCTAACATGTTCATTATCACTTTGACTTCCAACAATTTAACAGGGATAAGCACCCCACACAAGCTGAGGACTTTTTCTTTACTGGTTTGCAAGTCATGCACATTTTGAGCCCCAAGTGAGCTCAAATAGAAAACAAGACATAAAACAAAATATAGCAACTTTGTTTGGAGGCTTATTGTCCCTTAAGTTTTATTTGGCTGTATCGAGCATCTAACAATCTTACCTTGAGCATTTGAGATATTTTTCTCAAGAGAACAAAGAGTTTGCTGGAACTTTCACTGAAGCACCACAAGAATACAGACATTTCCACAAATAAGAAATTGCATGAGTCACTCAAATTACACTGTACCTTAGTCTCAAAATATACAAAAGCAAAGTTTAGAATGAGCTCTCTGTATCTCAGGAATATATACTCTTTGACATCTTTTAAAGAGTACGTTGTCTTATATGCAATTTATCATAATTGGCCATTACATTCAAATGCTCAAGAATGACATAGGGCATCAGTCATTTATGATCAGCAAAAATTCTCTAGGTTCTCAACAACATTTTAAAAAGATATTTTCTGAAAATCAATCCCACAATACTGTGAATTTTTACTAGACATGAAAAGCATTATTGATAAATCTTTACCTATGGAAAATAAAAGATTAGCATAAAATATAAAGGCCATCCTAAGTATGTACCTGATGTTTAAAAATATTGTCAATAAAGACCAAAGACAAACAGTGAAGGCTTCTTTGAAGGGCTTCTCAGGAGGCCAATATGGAATTTAGGGACAAGACATGCCATTAATTATAGGAAACTGTAGCCCATTCCAAAACAGTCCATGTATTTTTATCTAATTAATCCTTGAGCCAAAACTAATTATAGAAATTTCCAGCTTAAACAGATGATATATTTCACCAAATATGGACAGAGTCAAGGTCTTCTGTAACAAAGACATCCTATTGTTAAAATAAATAACTTAATAGAAGCAAATTTGTATTTTTGGTAATAATGTATGCACGCTCTTCAAGACATTCTTTTTTTTTTTTTTTTTAAGAGATAGAGTCTCACTTTATCGCCCTCGGTCGAGTGCTGTGGTGTCACACAGCTCACAGCAACCTCCAACTCCTGGGCTTAGGCGATTCTCTTGCCTCAGCCTCCCAAGTAGCTGGGACTACAGGCGCCCACCACAACACCCAGCTATTTTTCTGTTTTGCAGTTCAACCGAAGCCGGATTTGAACCCACTACCTTCGGTATATGGGGCTGGCACCCTACTCGATGAGCCACAGGCACCACCCAAGACATTCATTTTGATTTGCAAAATGATAGAACAGAAATGTTTACAACATGGCCCAAAGGAAGTGGCTGGAATGATTCTCCCAGTGAAACAGGTGAACTGGGTTGATATGAATGGGGTGAGTGCTTTCTACTTGGAATGTGACTGATAAATCCAGTTCTAGAACCTACAAACTTCTGATCTTCCTGATGAATCCACCAGCCTCACTAAGTGATGGTGATGAGAGCCCTACAGGGCAGAAAGCCCTACTGGTCCGTTTTATCATAAAGAAAAAACAAAACCCAAAACATACCTTATTGTCCAAAGGAATGAGCTGGAATTCATGACTCCAGACTACAGCACCTTGAATTCTGTGTTTTCATATACACTTGGATAGATTATAGACGGCCACTCACTCTTTGCCACATCTCACTCAGAAGATGAGTCTAGCTTTCCATTCCTTGTAGTGGGGCTGGTCTAAATGACTTCCCTGATGCATCCACACTTTGGGGCTTTGGACGTCATGCCTTGTGATGTCTTCCACCTGCCCTCAGGCCAGCCTTGGTGGACTCTAGCAGTCCTGATGATGTCATGCCAAGAAAAAGCACAGAGTACTCCTGTGAAGAGCTGAGACCCCAGACGCATGAGTGAAGAAAGCATTGGGGCATTCCTGACTCAACAGATGAAAAAGGCACAAGGGCAGAACCCAGCAACAGCTGTGACAGAGCTTCCCAGCCCTCTCCTCCCAGGGGAGCTGGACAGCTGCTGCCAGGGCTTCCCCCGCATCTCCTGATACACAGGGAACGGGATGTGATAGGAGAGCGGTGGCTTCATGCTACTGCGATTTGAGAAAGCTTCCAAAATAGATAAGCAGGACCTTTGTCTTAAAGAAGACCATTTCTTCTATATTGCATCAAAGGCAATATTTACATATCTCACTTGCAGTTATCTTTTTTTTTATCTACGACTTTTTGTCTTACATGCAATTATTATGCCCTCTTATTCTACCGTATTCTAGACCCCTCAGTATAAAGTTCAGTGGTAAAGACTCTGAAAAATATTTAGAGAAAATTACTACCTTTTGTTGTCAGTAAAAAGTCATGATATATTTTCAGATCAAACTATCCAAATGTTGAAACCCTTGTGGAATAGAAAACAACTCAAATCACAAAATGTTATTTCTAGTCATAGCTAATTAAAATGTGTATGACCTCAGGCTGCTTTTAAATTTTCTTAACAATATTGATTTATTTGTTAAGAATTTAATTTCTCTTGTTTTTTCTTGAATCGCCATGTGCTACTTTTATGTCAGTGGTCTTGGCTCAATATCTGTCCCTTTGCGTTTGGTAACATTATAGTAGTGCGGTAACAGAAATGCTTTCCCGAGTACCAGGAAACCATGATCGGCAGATCTTCATTTTGCTTCTGAACATGCACATCCCTGTAGATGGAGCAGTCACGTGGTTTAAATGCTGCACAGCATATCTGGAAAGGAAATAAAGAAAAGTTTAGTTAAGAAAAATTAAACTTTCCACTAGTTCCTCAAAGTGTGCCATTTGTTGACTTGAACTAAAAATTCTATTTTCCTTTAATCTACTCTCTAATGACTCGAATTTTAATATAAATGAATGTATCAGCTATCAGATAAGCAGGGCAGCTTTACAATAAACTAAATGCTATCAATTTAAAGAAGATTTAAATAATAATTGAGAATAAAATGTCAATGAAGTTTCTCACAGGAAAACCCAGCCTTGGCATTTAGGTGTAGCAAGCTTGCCATCTACTGATCAGCAAGATATATATATATTTTTTTTTTAACGTGAAAGAAAATTATGAATATGATGGTGGCTGCATCTATAACAGAGATATTAATATTTTAAAGCATAATCTTTTAATAAGTAGCTTCCCGGTAGAAAGCCCTGGGCTGAGCTACGGAGAAGACACAGAGGTACATGAAGCTACACTAGGCTTCAAAATGGACAAGTTCTTGAAGAAAAAATGGAAGGTGTCTTGTATGCAAAAAGAGCTAAAACACGTCTGCAGACTTGTTCTCCACGATCCTGAGGGTGCTCAGGGGCAGCGCACCTCATGTCTCTCCCTGAGCCTCCGTCTCTGCTGCCAGACCAGTGCGGAAAATCCAGACACCCCTTCTGGAGGCAGCTATTAGACCACCATTTATTGTTACTACACCAAAAGAGGTGCAAACAAGGAAATAGAAAAATTCTAATGTTAAAAAGGAGGGTCAGCAAAATGATGTGAGGAGTCAAGGCCTAAGAGCTCTCACGGGTCTAACGATCAACCTCAGGTACACTCAGCTCCAGACAGGAGCAGAGCCTGGCGAGGGGCCTGGTGCAGGCAGCCCCTGCAAATCCCTGGAGTCAGGGAGGGAAAATAATGCAGATGTCAGCCCTCCCCCTAAGTATATATAATCTAAGCAGTAGAAGTTCAGATAATTGAAAATAGTAGGGTTACTGATCAAAGTCTAAGGCAAGGCTTAATTAAAACAAATGTTTGGTCCTGTATTGACTTATAATAATAACTTTACCAGATATAATAATGACCATTATAAACTACTAGACATCAGGAAAGATATTATTATCCCATTTGCTATCTGCAGAAATTGAATTTGTGAAGATTGAAGTTACTTCCCAAGGTTAGAGGAAAGCAGAACCCTCCTTGTACTTCCTAATGGAGGAATGCAGAATGTCATCGTGGAATATTGAGTTTAAAAAATGTGCCAGAGCCTTTATTTCCTTCTATAAAAGCCACAGAAGATGAAAATGAATCAGCACACGGATTTTGATTCAACACATGGTAAATAGTCCCATCCTGCTCAGGGTGGGTGTCCGGGCATGTGCAGAGACCATGTGGTCGATGAAAAAGATCAGAAATGAGGAAGGTAAAGAGGGGCGTAGTCGAAAATGAAATAAAATTGACACGTTATTAAATAGGTCATGTCTTTTAGGTTAGACATCACTCCCTTGAGCTCTTAAATTATGATAATAACATATTTATAGTCCAAGAAGAGTGCTAATATGTGCCATGAAAATAAATCCTCCCCTCAGCCTGTGGAGAGGGCAGGAACTTAACCCCACTTTACGATGGGAAAACTCAGACCCGGAGATGTGGATGTGGCTTGTTTCTTTTAAATGGACAGTTAAAAACATTCCACTATTAGATACATTTTTATTCCAGTATAAATACTGATTTACTACCCAAGAGCCAAGATATGAAAACAACCTAAAGGTCCATTGAAGGCAGAACAGATAAAGAAAATGCAGCATCTCTGTACATACGGAGAGAGATTCTTCAGTGCTGGGAGAGAAGGAAGCCCTGCCGTTCACAGCACCATGGATGGGCTTGGAGGCCCTGACGTTAGGGAGGCGAGATAATCCAGACACAGAAGACAGCAGTGCGTGCGCTGGGCGCTGTCTCCTCTGCGTAACTAAAACAGGGGGACTGGCAGAGAGTGGAAGGGTGGTCACTGGGGCGGGGCGGGAGGGAGAAGGGGAGACGTCTCTTCAAGGCTGCAGAGTCTCAGTTACACAGGATGGGACACTTCTGGAGACCTGCAGGACAGCACAGTGCCTAACAGAACGGTCTTGTGCACTTAAATATGTGCAAAAGGGTTGGCTTTACCTTATGTTTTTTTTAGCACAATAAGAAAAAAGATAGATATTTTTTTCCTTCCAGAATCACATTTTAAAAGAAAACTGTTATTTTCTTCTCCAGCTGAGCATAAGGAGAACGGTAGGGATCCGGACGGAGGGTGGCACATTCCCCTCGCAGTCCAGGCCAGGGTTGCTCTGCCATCCAGACTCCCAGGTCCAGGCGCCCTGAGAAGTGCAGCAGCCAGAGCCTCATCTCAGCGACGGGGATCCCTCTACATTCACTCACAGGGGAGCCCCAGCCTGCCAGGCACGTGGATAGCAAATCAGTCTGCCGAGGGAAGACATTCTGTCAGTAATCACCTTTGTCTTCTCGTGTGGAGCAAACCGGGCAGTGGGAAGCCTGCCACGGCAGCTCCCTGCACCTGTCTGCCGTCTACTCTCCTGAGTTCTTTCTCTCTCACCAAATTCCACGTTCACCACTTTTTCCCTGACTTTCTCAACCTTCTTAGTTTTGGCTCAGACTTTGTCTCCTTTGGCTGCAGGTCAGACTCTGGCCACAGGCCCCAGGGTAAGGCGTGCTGCCGGGTGATGAGGGTGGGGAGGGAGCCTGGAGGGATTCTCATCACCGGCTTCCCCAGACCGCCTGGTTTCCTGTCTCAGATCCTCCGTTCTCTGGATGCAGACAGAGGTGAGGTCAAGGTGCAAGAGGGGACTGTCCCTTGAGGGAAAGCAGCATCCAGGCTGAACACAGGCTGACAACGCCCAGCTAACCCCCTGTGGAACCCTGGAAAATACAGCCACCAAGCTGCTCCAGCTCCGGTCACCACCACCACATGCCCCACTCGCCGGGTCTCAGGCTCAGACTGCCCTGGGCTGACTCGCGGGGTCTCAGGCCCAGACTGCCCTGGGCTGGCCAGCTTTGGACAAGATGCCCCTTGAAGCTAAGGCCAGCCCTCCAAGGCTGAGGACTGAGGCTCCTGGCTGACCGCCATCCCCCCGCCAACTGTGCGCAGCGTCCAGCCCGTGAGGGCGTCTGGGCCTTCTGACGCTTGCAAACGTAAGCATTCCCCACACACTTACGCTGTCTCGCTTTAATTACACTTGTCCTCTCTGTAGAAATTAAGTTCTTTGAGGCTAACAGCAACATCAATATTTAGTGCATCATTTTATCTCAAAAGAACTTGGTGTCATGACTTACATGTAGTAAGGTTCAGGGAGGGTTCACTTTGGCCGTGTGCTTAGCGTGTAGCATGAGCCCTTCATGTGGTTATAACGCCGTCCTCTCATGACCAACTCTGGGGCGCAGGATCCCCTGATTTCACGGGTGAGGATGCAGCCTGAGTGATCAGGTCCCATGTTTCCAATGGAAAGCAAGTTTCTAATGGAAATCTGCCTGACTTCAGCACAATCACTACATTGAACAACCTGCTTTGCACCTGTAAGGATGCTCATCGCATTTTCATTACGTGAATTGTGTCAAACATGGGGATTCTATTTTCATCCAAAATTGATTGTGATGGAAAGCTCATGTAGAAGCAAACATTCAAGAATTCTTTGTTCTGATGTCCTGGCAATATAATTCAAGATTTTCCCCAAAGCTTGTATGTGCGTATTTTAGGCTTAGTTAACTCTGGGCACATGGCAAGGACCTGTGCAACAGATGTCTGAAACTTCAACTACGAAATACCTAAGCCAAACATAATTAATGTTGTGGTTAAAAGAAAATTATCCTTTCTATTAAAGGGAACACTTCTACATTGCTGGTGGGAATGCAAACTAATACATTCCTTTTAGAAAGACATTTGGAGAATACTCAGAGATCTAAAAATAGACCTGCCATTTGATCCTATAATTCCTTTAATTGGTATATACCCAGAAGACCAAAAATCGCATTATAACAAAGATATCTGTACCAGAATGTTTATTGTAGCCCAATTCATAATTGCTAAGTCATGGAAGAAGCCCAAGTGCCCATCAATCCACAAATGGATTAATAAATTGTGGTACATGTATACCATGGAACATTATGCAACCTTAAAGAAAGATGGAGACTTTACCTCTTTTATGTCTACATGGATGGAGCTGGAACATATTCTTCTTAGCAAAGTATCTCAAGAATGGAAGAAAAAGTATCCAATGTTCTCAGCCCTACCATGAAGCTAATTTATAGCTTTCATATGAAGGCTATAACCTAATTATAGCACAAGACAACGGGGAAAGGGGTATGGGAGGGAAGGGAAGGGGTGGGTGGGTGGAGAGAGGGTAAAGGGTGGGATCACACTTATGGTGCATCTTAGAAGGGACAGGTGAAACCTACTAAATGCAGAACACAAATGTTTTCACACAATAAATGAGAAAATCCCATGAAGGTGATATCGAACAGTTGGATGAAAATA
>CAUYON010133105.1:0-41398 GCA_963573935.1 Arctocebus calabarensis
GGCGCCTGTGGTCCCAGCTGCTTGGGAGGCGGAGGCAGGAGACTTGCTTGAGCCCAGGAATTGGAGGTTGCTGTGAGCTGTGATGCCACAGCACTCTATCGAGGGTGACAGCTTGAGGCTCTGTCTCAAAAAAAAAAAAAATTTAAAAATGGTCCCTGTTTCTGTTCTGTTTAATCTCCTTTCGCAGTAATTTAGAAGCCTAAGGATATTCATAAAATCCCTGTGAACTCAACAGTGGATGATACAATTATTTCCTTAATACAGGAGAACAAAATGGACTTTCAACAATAGGAAGGTCATAGGACATTAGGCATGGCTTTAGTTTCAGGATTCTGGCTTTTGATAGCTTCCTCACTTATTTATAGCAGAGGGTCGCTTTGCCTGAAGTTCATGGACTCTCTGAGCTCTACAGTTCCTTGAACACCCTTCAACCATGTGCAAGCATTTATACTGGACATGCATTTTCCTAGGGAAAGAGCTGGATCTTTCATCAGCTTCTCAAAAGTTATGTGTCAGTCCAAAAGTGTTAACCCTTGCAGGTAAAGAGCAATTGCGTATGTGTGTGGCAGCATAAGAGTTGGCTAATGTAAATACACAAATGCCCAGAAAGTCGTTCAACAAGAGGAAAAAAGGAGAAGAAAGGTAAAGGAAAAAGCACGTGTACCCTGGTCATTTTTGAGAAGGGGGAATACTATGTATATAAGACTGATGGAAAGGAAGCAAAAGAGGTGTTGCTCTATTTTATAAATTTATGTGTCTTTAAGTTTTAATGGGAAATGCATTCATGATATACTTTTTTAAAAGAAAGAAAGAAATGTTCTCTGCTCAAAGGGTCCATTCTCCATTCTTCAACCCAATCACAAAAGTTCTCTCACTGGGTTTAAACCCTCAAGTGTAGCAAGATTTTTTCAAGCCAAAGAATGAATCAAATTTTGCTTGACTTGTCTATCTAATTATAGAAAAAGGTGATTTTTTTTTTTTGAGGCCTCAGGCATGTAGATAGATTATCATCAATCAGTGCCTGATTCACTGTTCCATCATTTACTTAACCTTGGACAGTGAGATTGGAGTTGTGACTAAGAGACACAGAAACCACTCCAGTTCCTAACAGTTTTGAACCAGCCTAGAGTTAAATGGCTTAAAACCAATTCGAAAAGTCATCATTTACTGAAATTTTAATAATGTCAATACCACTTCAGAAAGACACAGAAATTAATTTAAATAATGACTTAGTTATTAAATAACTTCTGACTTTTTTCTAGTATGGTTTCATTAGGCCTTAATTACTTTTGACAGTTTGGTATAGATTACAAAGTATTAATCAAGTAAGAAAATGAGAAATCAAATTCAAAAGAAACATTCAAATATTCACAAAGTAAAAAAAAAAAGTATTGATTGAGCCTGTCTCTGAGTTGAATACCAAGATAACAACTGCTAAGATGAAGACAATGTAGGAATATAAAACTGGAGTCAGGATTTTTTTTTTCATAGAAGGTAAGAACAAAGATATTTGGCTTAGTTAACATAGATTGCATTGCAATCTCTCTCTCCTCTATCCTTTCTTCCCGCTCCTCTCCTCTTTGTCTCTCTCTAACAGTAATCTAATACCAACAGGTACATGGAATGAAATTATAACTACAACCACCAACTCCACTATCATCCGTGCCTATTCTCCATTGTATTACAATCATTTTTCCTGGTTAGTGACGCTCTTGCAGAGTCTTTTCATTGTGACTTACTACACGCCTAAGACCGAGCTCATCTTTCCCCTTCCAAACCTGCTCCTTTCACAGTTGTGCCTCTGTCTCTTCAATGGCCTTGTTTCACCCACCACCTCTCCATTGTATTTGCTCTCTCCCTCTTGTTTATAGCCTGTATTCAAGCCCCACATGACTCTTCACTTAAAATATGGCTTTTCCAGGCTGAGATTCATGCCTGTATTCCTAGCACACTGGGAGGCCACATTGGGAGGTTCCGTTGAGCTCAAGAGCAATACCCTATCTCTACTAAAAAATAGAAAAACTAGCCGGGCATAATGACAGGCACCTATAGTTCCAGCAACTCAGGAAGTTGAGGCCAGAGGATTGCTTAAGCCATGAGTTTGAGGTTGTTGTAGCAATTGCGCCACAGCACTCTACCCAGAACAACAGAGTGAGAGTCTGACTCAAAGAAAATAATAATAATAATAATTATATATATGTATATTCTTTTGGGGGGGGTATTCCTTTCCTTGTCCTCCACTACTGACCCAGGTTAAAGCCTTCATTTGTTGCTTCACACTTGGATGGTTACACTGACCTGTGTTCTTCCTTTCCCAGCCCATCTTCTTGCTAAACACTGGAGGCACAATTATTTACCTAGTAGTCAGGGCATCTCACTACCCTGGCAAATATATTCACTGGTTCCCCATTACCTACATTTCTTTCTTTCTTTCTTTCTTTTTTAAGATACAGGATCTTGCTCTGTCACCCAGGCTAGAGTGGTATCATCATAGCTCACTGCAGCCTCAGCCTCAAGTGATCCACCTGCCTCAGCCTCCTAAGTAGCCAGAAAGTGCTGGGATTACAGGCATGAGCCATCACATCTGGCCCATTATCCCTGTAATATAATCATATACCTTCATGAGATATATAAGAGTCTACATTCAAGCCTCAGTTTACTTTCCCAGTCTTGCCTGCAAATACTCCCTGCCCATTGCACACTCCCCATAACCTGGATTCCAGCCAAAGAAAACCAATGGCCATGTTTTACATATGCCTTGCCATATCCCACCTTTATGGCCCTTCTTATACTTTTCTTTCTAACCAAAATTCTGTTTTCCCTCTTCACATCCTCAAGTCAGAGCTCCAATATCACCTCAACCATAAAGCTATCTGTCACCAATCCCCAAGCCTCACCTACTGGCCCCAAACAGGAAGAGTCTTCTTTCACCAGTTAATCCATTCTGCCATCTTCCTATCATTTATTCCCAAGAAAGCACATGTCATCAAAGATCATGCTTTTAAGAGGTTAGCAACTAAAAGATTTAACCTTGACATAGCAAAGTTACTTCACCTGTAGAAACTTTAAGGAGCTGTATAAATGTTCACTCCAGCTCAAGAATAATGCCCATGGGGTGGTGCCTGTGGCTCAAGGGGTAGGGCACCGGCCCTATATAACAGAGGTGGTGGGTTTGAACCCAAACCCGGCCAAAAACTGCAAAAAAAAAAAAAAAAAAAATGCAGTCCTTTCCCTAAAACAATAATAATAAAAAAAAACTGCAACTTTACAAAAAAAAAAGAATAACGCCCTTCCTTCTGCTGTTACTGATGTGACCATATCCCAAAAAGCTTTGACATATTGAAGCCCAAATTTAATTTCTCAGGAAATTATGAGAACTTACTATATTATTAATGTTAATAACCATTAAAGGAAGGAACTCTATCTCTAGAGTCTCCTTTTAAGAATGACCACATAGGCTCGGCGCCTGTGGCTCAACGGGCTAAGGCGCCAGCCACATACACCTGAGCTGGAGGGTTCGAATCCAGCCTGGGCCCGCCAAACAGCAATGACAGCTGCAACGAAAAATGGCCAGGCGTTGTGGCAGGCGCCTGTAGCCCCAGCTACTTGGGAGGCAGAGGCAGGAGACTCGCTTGAGCCCAGGAACTGGAGGTTGCTGTGAGCTGTGAAGCCACAGCACTCTATCCAGGGTGACAGCCTGAGCTGTCACACATAGTACAATACTCCAGCTATCCACAGGCCTTAAGTGTTTGTGAAAAGTTTATATGTTTATAAAACTTGTGAAAGCTAAATGTGAAGTTATATCCACTTGAGAAATGGTATTTGTTACCATGTGTATAAAACTGCCAATAGGTTTACATATTTGTGTACAGATAAAGAAAGGGCGCTTTTCACTATGGACTTTAAGAAGAGAACTAAACTTGATGTGTGCCATTTAAAATAAACCCAAAGCCAGCCAGACACATGTAAACATTACATCCATTTCTAAAGAGATTAAGTCAATGCTGTGTTTCTTCTCTTTCCTTAAAAAATGTTTTAAAAGTCTCAACTCAGCAACTGTATCATCTAGTACAATAACAAACGAGATGACTTAACGAGCCCAATTTTGCAAGTGATAACTTCTCGCACACTCTACAAAGGATAGACTATATCTGCCTTCTTGCATTCTGAGAATACCATACGGAACTATCAGACAGAAAAGAAAAGAAGAAGAAGAAGAGGAAAAGAAAACAAAGGAGGGAGGAAATCAGAGAGGGAAGGGCGAGGAGAAGAACAGATAAATACCAAAACAGGAGTGATAGTCAAAACATCAACAACTGATCTAGCAGAGACATTAACCAATCCAAATGGATGTGCAACCAACCACCACAGACACCAGTCTTTAAGCCAACCTGAAAAACTGATCATAATTCAGTACTTCTCACTGAATATTCACTAAATATGTTCTTAAATATTATGACAAATAACTCATAAATGCAAAATACATCAGGCAAGATGCTAGGTAAAGACGCTTTGTTAAAGTACTAACTACCAGAGCAGATGTTTACTTTCCCAATGGTCCAAGGTGGAACAAAAAGCAAAAAGTATATTCACAGCATGTTGGACATTTTTTCAGAAGACACGGGCCACCAGAGAAGTAGCTCACATTATCCACGAATCATGACATATCTAGAACTCAAAAAAAATCATCCACTGAATATACCAAATGAAAGGATTTGTGGAGCAGAACAGTGAAGATCAACACAAATTCATTAAAAAAACAGCTTAAAGATATGAGGTATTCCTCTTCGTAGCTTTGAGACATAATAAGTCCAGTTATCCTACTAATCACAAGAGAAAATTAAAAATAAGATAAAAATAAATAATAAAGTCTTTGATTTTGGCTTTGAAGCAGAAATGGAATATTTTACTTGATTGCCTATGAGGGTCAATTGGGTCCCTCACGCATGGTAAATCTGATCATAGTACAGTATGATCAAGGTAATAAGGAGGAGAAGACGTGCGTTACTGATGAGTCAAAGGCATTTTAGAATAACGATTAACCCCAGAACCATTTGTTATCATTGGCCTGAAATAGTAGCAATAGAAATTTTTGTTTAACAGATTGCTATATAAATAAACGTTAAGGATGTATGTTTGTGTGCAATCAATATAATGAAAATTTAATTCACTATGACTTGTACTAACCGCCTGAGTTCTTTCCTTGTAATTGCTGGGGTTCTGGTCACTGTAATACCACGAAAACTGGAAGTCTTGGGACTGGGGAATGTGTGACATTTCTGCTTTGCTTTTAAATTCCAAGGTCAAAATGGTGGGTGGTAAAAAAATACTTATAATAATCTGTGAAAACAAAAACAAAGCAAAATAAGTAGTAAGTGTTACACAAGGAGCACTTATTATTCAAATAAAAAACAAATAATTTAAGTGTATATAGAATGGCAGACCCATCACTAATTCAACACACCACAGCCTGATTGTATACATACTTTTTTTGTTTTGTTTTGGTTTGGTTTTTCTTTTTTGTTGTTTTTTTGGTTGGTTGGTTGTTTTTCTGAGACAGAGCCTCAAGCTGTCACCCTGGATCGAGTGCTGTGGCAACACAGCTCACAGCAACCTCCAACTCCTGGGCTCAACCGAGTCTCTTGCCTCCGCCTCCCAAGTAGCTAAAACTACAGGCGCCAGCCCCAGCACCCAGCTATTTTTTTGTTGCAGCCATCATTATTGTTTGGCAGGCCAGGGCTGGATTTGAACCCGCCAGCTCAGGTATATGTGGCTGGCACCTTACCCACTTGAGCCACAGGCGCTGAGCCTACATATTTTTTGAATCACCTATCTCAGTTCTAGAAATGTCTCCCTAAGAAATACTCAAGCATATGTGGATAAGGATGTTCACTGAAAGACTACTTGTAAAAGCACAAAAGTAGTGTCAACCTAAATGTCCATCTAGAGAGGAATAGCCTGTATGTAACAACCAAACAGTGGAACACCACGCAACCATAAAACACCCAAGGTGGTGGCTCACCCCTGTTATCCTAACATGCTGGGAGGCCAAGGTAGAAGGATCACTAGAGGCCAGGAATTCAAGATCAGCCTTGGCAACAGTGAGACTCTGTCTCTACAAAAAATTTAAAAATTATCCAGGTGTACATCTGTAGTCTCAGCTAATGGGAAGGCTGAGGTAGGAAGATCCCTTAAGCTCAGGAGTTCAAGATTGCCATGAGCTATGTCATCATAGCCAGGCTAGGTTTCTTTTTATTTATTTTTTATAGAAACAGGATCTTCCTATGTTGCTCAGGATGGTCTAGAACTCTTGGGCTCAAGCAATCCTCTCACCTTAGCCTCCCCAAAGTGCTGAGATTAGACTCAAGCCACTTCAGATAGCCAGAAATATTTTATTATTTTCTAACAAGCACATTGCTTTAGTAATTTTTTTAAACCAGGTATTACTACGTAAAACACATTGAAATCTATTCCTATTATATAACAGAAATGTGAAAGCACACCACATGTCACCTTCTGATTGTTCCATCTCCCAGGCTACTCATTTCTCGGAAGGTATAAATCCAGACATGCACCGTTTTTTCATTCTACTGCCATCATTCATGAATTATTGGCAGCCCTTCCAAAAGAACTCCTGTGATCAACTTGTATGGCCTTTCAAGATAAATAGTTTAAAAGATTTACCAACTGCTCTGTAAATCAACTTGCTGAACACAAGCTAAAATTTTGTTTTAGGATTCTGAGAGTCAGTGACCCCAAATAAGATTAAACCTACCTATCATTCATGGTTAAATATAGTAAACTAAAGTCACATTCTTGTCAACTTTCATTTTTTTCATAATGAAATGACCTTTTTATCATTTTTGTTTTGAAGCTTGATCTTCCACAAAGATTTTCTGGACTTTCTCCAGTTTTAACAGGAGTTTGCGTGTTTTCTTTTCAGATATAGAACCCAAAATACATGCACTTCTCTAGGTCTGGAAAAATCATATTTACCAAGCACAATGATAATATTACACAAATTAATTCCTAACCCACTTCCTGAAGAGACCTCACTTTCTGCTGTCTGCCCACTGTAGGACAACAGGCTTACAGAAACAATATTCCACAACATCTGTCTCCTATGTCCCAGGGATTGGCTGGAGCCTACTACAGAAAAAGCATTTAAATGAGATTCCCCATCCACATAGCTCTACATCAGCGGTTCTCAACCTGGGGGCCGAACAACCCTTTCCCAGGGGTCGCCTAAGGCCATTGTGCATATCAGATATTTACATTACGATTCATAACAGTAGCAAAATGACAGTTATGAAGTAGCAACGAAAC
Source organism: Arctocebus calabarensis (assembly GCA_963573935.1). Classification (NCBI taxonomy): domain Eukaryota; kingdom Metazoa; phylum Chordata; class Mammalia; order Primates; family Lorisidae; genus Arctocebus; species Arctocebus calabarensis. The sequence continues at coordinate 7,327 of CAUYON010133105.1, forward strand.
TAATTTTATGGTTGGGGGTGACCACAACATGAGTTACTGTATTAAAGGGTCGCGGCATTAGGAAGGTTGAGAACCACCGCTCTACACGGTCTCTCTGTAATCTTCATTCACTCGGAGTTAATCTCATCAGGACTGTTTACAATTCCTCGCAAATGTGTTCCCAAAACTCACAAGCCAAGCACTAATAAATGAGGATCTAGGCAGGCTCAGCGTCTGTGGCTCAGCAGGCTAAGGCACCAGCCACATACACCTGAGCTGGCGGGTTCGAATCCAGCCCGGCCTGCCAGACAATGACGGCTGCAACAACAACAAAAAAAAATGGCCGGGCGTTGTGGTGGGCGCCTGTAGTCCCAGCTACTTGGGAGGTGGAGGCAAGAGACTCACTTGAGCCCAGGAATTGGAGGTTGCTGTGAGCTGTGATGTCATAGCACTCTACCCAGGGTGACAGCTTGAGGCTCTGTCTCAAAATAAAATAAAATAAAATAAAATAAAAAACTAGGCTCTAGGCAGAAGAAAAATGGTTTGTTGTAGCTCAAAGACACAGAAAATTGCTAAGTTTATTTAGTTTATTATCTGTTAGTATTCTTATGTTGAGAAACATTTCACTAACAAGTCTCATTTACTCTTTTTTATGATTATCAGAATTAATAGCATGTAGTAATAACAAAATCTTCCCTCTGCTTATACAGGCGTATGCTTTTAACTTCCTCTAGCCACTGTCCCCTGAGAGTAGCTTTGTGGAGGACAGCACTCCGTTTTTTAAAAGAAACTAGCAGTGGAAAATGAAGTACTTTTACAGATTCCTCAAGGAAGGTCCCAGCTCATCTGTGAGAACCGAAGATATTGACGGGCTTTCCTGAAGGTACAGCAGATCCTCCGAAGTTGACCCCCTCCTGAAGCTGACCTCATTCATATACAGTGGACACGCACCCCATGGACATACGCGTATCAGGACAGGAGGCCTACTTCCTCCTGGTGACCACCTCCGTGTATTGACCAGTTTGTTACAGTCCCGTGGGTGATCAACTTACAGGGGTCCTACTGTCTATATACTTCTGGAACAAGTAAAAAATGGAAGTCCAGAGTATAAAATTTCACAATAAACTTTCGACTCCATAAAGCAAGGACGTTTACCTTTAACCAAGAGTTTTTCCTCATTTTCAGGCGCCCCATCCACATGTCTGTCAGCAGCATCTGGGTACAAGTATGTGAAACAAAGGGCCTCAACCCTCCAGACACGGCTAGTTTCAAGCAGGTAGAATTGCTCCAGTTCTTGAGTTCATACGTCAACAGCTTCATGGCCATGCGCTCATTCTGCTTGAATGCCTTCTCCAGCACGTCCAGGGCAAGCTGACCAAACTGGCTGCGGTGACACAGAGGCCCGTGGAAGAAACAAAGGCAAGTGAGAGGGCTACATGTTTAGGAACACAGCTCTTAGAAACAGTCTAAAAGAGTGAACCTGACACGCAGAAAACACTAGTTAATTAGGCTGTATTTTAAAAAGATGAGCTGCAACTGAATAACCTCAGTTTGCAGAAGTAAGGTTAAAGGAATTGCTGCTCGGGAAAGAGACTATTCTCACCTTTTCCAGAAAGAACAGAACTCTGGGGTTTACACTGTGGCATATGGAATTTAATTTACTCCTGAGCTATTCCTGGGAAGAACCTACTCCACCCCATAGGACAAGTTGCATATTTGGTTTGGGACTCCCTGGGTAAACCCTAATAGAGAATTTTTTCACAGAAACGACTGTCCAGAACTAAACTAGCAACTGAGGAAAGTTGTAGAATAACTTTTTAAAAAGATTTTAAAGACTTTACAAAACAATTAGTTTTCTGAGTCTCACATTCAATCTTTTAGAATGTTTCCAAATGTTCTAAAAGGTTTCTAAAAATGCAAACCTCTCACTTGCCTTTGTTTTCTCCATTTGCCACCTGAGACAGCCTCAGGTGATTTTCCAAAGGGTTATTTTCTCTAAAAAGCAGACACTATCATTCTCTGGAATTTTTAAAATCAGAATTACAAATCGGTTTCCATTAGCTCTAGCTTCCCTTCTTTCTCTGCTGCTGTTAACACTTGGGTACTTTAAAAAAAAAAAAAAATGAAAAAACATCTTTAACGTTTCAATCTTCCACCACTACTCTCTGGATCTTTTCCCACCTGAGAGACACTTAGAAAAAATAACAAATCTTGAATATTTTTTGGTTTGTTTTTTTGCAGTTGTTTTTTTTTTTTTAGCTGGGGCTGGGTTTGAACCTGCCACCTCTGGTATATGGGGCCGGCGCCCTACTTCTTTGAGCCACAGGCACTGCCCGAAAATAACAAATCTCAATGGAACTCAGCATCGAAAAGTTTCTTAAGAGTTGGGAAAGGCTATGGAAATCACTAATTAGACATTTTAGAATGTGGCAACTAAAGCCCAGAAATCTGGTCAACAGACTTGTCCAATCAGGAAACAACCATTCCCCTGATATTGTTTATTCGCAAAGCTCCTTAAAATACTTGAAGACCTTTTGAATAAAGCAGAGTCTGTGAAATGCACAACAAACCCAAGCTGTAAGGGGAGGGAGATAAAAACCTCTACCCAGGCTGAGAACCGGCAATGTTTAGAATGAAGTAAAGAGAGAATTCCTACTTTGAGTAACTTTTCAACTCTTCCGAGGCATCATCCACCATGTGGTTCTCCTCAGCTTCATGGGCCATGGCTCTGTAGAGGGTACAAGCAATCACGGCCTTTACGGTGGCCTCCTCTCCGTGCTGCCAGAAGAACATGGCCATCTTCTGCCTTTTCATCAGCACAGCCCAAACCAGCAGGTCGTTGTAAGGGTAAATAAAAGCAGTAGTAGACTCAGGGTCGCCTGATATATTCTGTCCTCCTTCTGACTTCTTCCTTGATTTATGAAGAACTACAGGCATTTCCTGCTGGAAAATCAAACAGGACTGAGTTTTCAAATACTCAGATGCATGATGTTTCACCGAAAGCAACACAGCAGTATCCTATTTTTTCAAATCACTACTAAAACAGAGATAGAAATAACAATAGGAATTTATACCAGCATGCAAATTGTAGACAAGTTATGGTAATCTATTTCTTGTTGCATTTAACAGACCCAGAGTCCCTGAGCTGAGATACCTTAAGTTCATTTAGTGTGTCTTAAAGCAAAACCCCTTTGGGATAGCCCTAGTAATTATGTAACAACTTTTGTTTTCTGAAGGGAACGGAGATTATAAAGGGAAAAAAAAAAAATCTGACCTGAGTAAATAGATGGATTTTCTTCCCCTTACTGAAATGTTACTAGTATTGCCAAAATTCATCCAAGGAGACTGGTTTTAAGTTTCTTTTCCTTTATTCTATTTCCCACTGGTAGTAACACCCACCCTTTGCAGCTCATCTCAAGGTCTCCTCAACGACCCCTGTGCTCTGTATGACTTTATATGTGCCCATTTCAATGCTCATCACACTGTCCTGTGGTATTACTTTGAGGAAGGTGGGACCATTTCTCAGTCACCATTACATCTTGCCCTGCTATCCGCCTCTCAAACTGATTCTTGCACTCAGTATAATGCCTGGAAAATAATAAAGACTCAATAACTCTCCTTTTTTGTTTCAGGTGTCATAACAACAAATTGTCATTCATTTCCTCCATTTCTGTAATTAAGGAAATTGTTGTTCATTGATGATGCCCAAGGGTGATTTTATAAAGTACCTTTTCATCCAAGGAGCTATGGAAAGCAAACCTCTTTCAGCCAACACAGTAACTTACATGGCAAGTTTTAAGCAAATGATTTCGCTTATCCATTTCTCCCCAGAGGACAGTGAGGGAATGAGGGGGCTGGGGAAGGGGGGTGACAACGCTGCACACAAGCACATGTGTGCTCATGTCACACACACGCAGCATCACGGCACACTGCAACCTTTGACTAAAATCAATTTCAAGAAAGCCCCACAGGAGAAAAAAGAAAATGCAAAAGGTCAATGTGAGAGAGAAGTGAAGGAAAAGGAAGCAGCCTTCACATGCAAATTGCCTTAGGGAAAGGCAGTAAGGGTGTGTGTTGGACTAATGATCACTTTTGTTAGTTCCGTCTGGGGGACTGCTGTGTCTAAGTCACTGTCTGGACATGGCAGAGTTAGGAACAAGGAGAGGCCGAAGAGAGGCAAGCCCAGACAACCATTCAGTTGCCAGGACTGTGTCCTGGACCTTTGCTCCTTGTCATTAAAAGACAGCCGTGTTGCACTTTTGAGTTGGACTTGCACAATCTGTTGATGATACTTATAAATGGTCCCTTTATTCAAAGCTTTCTCCAATATTAAATATAGACACAGTCTCAATCTACAAAAACCACACTAAAACAAAGTAAGTAATACCTTAAATTTGTACGGCTGTGCAGTTCTGATGAACTGGGAATGCAAGGTATTTTCTACAGACTCCTTTCTGTTTCCTGATGAACGTTTCCGGTGCTGGGAAAGGTTTTGAGCAAAGCTGGTCACTCTCTGGCACATGGTGTTATTTTATAAAATCAGACAAAAATGCTTAAAAGAAGATTATAGAGCTGGTGGCATTTTATTTCTAATTATTTATAATAATGACTTAGGTTATTATTCATTTGATTTGTAATTATTTATAATAATGACTTAGGTTAGGTTTCATAATGATGAAACCAAACATAATGTCCTGTCCTACCAAATATTCCACAGTTCTCAGTTCCTCATCCCTGATCAGCACCCAACAAGAACCTCTTGTGATCTTATTATGCGCACTCTCATTTCCTAAGATCTTAGAGAACACACTTTTTCTTTTCCCTATTATAGATCCACATTCCTTCTCAATGTGGAAATTCCATTAGAATCAATGGATGTTCCCTCCCTGGAACAAGTTCAGAACCGGCAATAAAGATTTATTATTCTGATTAAGAGAAAGTTTCCATTCCCAAACAGCTCCAAAGTAAAGGTTAAGTTAGAAAGTTGTAGAATGTCTCCAGCTGTTAAATAATATATCCACTGAAATTCCAGTGGCTAGGCCCAGTAACAACCTAAGTCATTATCATGAGCATGTAGTTTTCATCAATAAGAAACAAAAACAAAAAGGAAGTATCTTTAAAGGAACCAATATAAAACATTATGCCAACCATTGGCTTTCAACTGCTTTATTTATTTCTAGTTTGTGCCTTATCAGTAAGAATTGAACAAAGAAATGATGACGTCAAGACATTTTAAACCTAATACCCAATCCTGTAATATTCTGAAATATAAAAATAAAAAAACTATAATACCTAAATTATTATTATAATAAAGAATTAATAGTATCATTATTATGATTATCATTAATAATCATAATGACTATTATTACTGACAGTATCTCTAAATTCTCCATCTACCAAGAACATAGATTTTTCAGGTATTATTTCATTTAATCCTTCCAATAGATTTATGAAAGATATGTTAATAGGGCCATTTTGAAGATGAGGAAACACAGAGGGGTTAAGTCTATGGCTCAAGTTTATCCAGTTACTAGTGAGCAAAATTAGGATTCAATCCCAGACCCTTCTTACCCCAAACCATATACTTGTATCTGCTATGATCTAGTTTACTCTGAAACACAATTAAATCTTGGCTCCTTCACAGAAAAACAATCAGAGACAGGGGTAATTTCATTCTGGTTGGGCATTTATAGAAAAGGCACAAAGGAACCAGCCCTCGAAAGCTCCACGCCAGGCTGCACCAAGGCCACACTCAGTGGTTCCACCTTCCTCTGGGAATCTCACAGCAATGGATATTTTGTTTAAATGAAGTAGATGACACCTCCTTAAATGTATCCCTATGCCTTTAAAACATTAATCAAAAACATTTTCTGTGTGAGGTTTGGGGTTCCTTTTGTGTTGTGTTGTCTTGAGTTTGATTTTTTTTTTTTTTTTTTTTTTTTTGTTGAGACAGAGTCTCACTCTGTCTCCCTTGGTAGAGTACCGTGGTGTCATAGCTTATAGTAAACTCAAACTCTTGGGCTCAAGAGATCCTCTTGTCTTAGCCCCAGAAGTAGGTAGGACTATAGATGACCATGAGCTATTTTTAGAGACAGGGTCTCACTCTTGCTCAGGCTGGTCTCCAACTCCTGAGCTCAGGCAATCCACCTGCCTCGGCCTCCCAGTGTGCTGGGATTATAGGCATGAGCAGCACGCCTGGCCTGTTTTGTTTTTATTTTTAAAAGCGGAGTTAGGCTTTCACTTTACCTGATTCTTTATAAATAAAAGTCCAAAGAAGCTTGAGATTCTAGGCTTTTTACATGCTCCCACTGCAAAGTGCCTTTCTAGTCTCACTGTCATAACCATCTGACTCTTGTTCTCCAGCTTTGGACAAAGATTTCCCAGTCACTGTAACAACACACCCCAGAGTCCAAGGGTTGTGCCCTGACAGCTCCTGCTCTTCTCTCAACAAAAAAAGGCCTAAAACTACCTTTGCTAATGCTGCCCTTGATTTCTAGTAAGACTTATTCTCCTCAGGTTGCTGAGTTGTGAGGGAAATTTTGAGAAACAGGCAACGTCTTCTCATCTCCAAACTGTCTCTGATGACTTTATAGATTGAATCCTATTAAGTGTTTGACATCTATATTTTGAAATAAAAGAAATGAAAAACTGGACATCTCTCCCTCTAACCTGTCTCCTCACATTGCATCTGTGACGATATAGAACATCCTGTATGCTGCTTTGTACCGTGGCTCGTTTCATAAATCTGTTTCTTCTAGAATTTATGAACTCCTGATCTCCATGTTATCTGCGGGCCAGTGTGACAACTCTTAGCATAATGCCCTATGTATAGCAGAAAATAAATGTCCACAAACACAAATGGCCATTTTAGAAAGTATCCCCATCTCAAAATCCCAAAGTCATTTCTCCAAAACCACAATTCCTGATTATTCTCAATTTTACTAGAGCACTAGTCAATTACGCTACCTTATGTTTTCTGCAGATGATGTTGTAGAGGGCTCTGAAATTTTTTCTAGTGTAGCTGCTGCGATAAGCTCTACCCATGAGGTATTCTATTACCAATCCAATGTCAATCAGTGTTATTCTGTAGCTCGAGAGGAGAGTATGCTGCAACAAAAACATGGAACGAATCATAACATTATTTCTCTTTGTCCGTGAAATATCTCTTTTGCCCTGCCATTAGAACACAATCAAATTAATTGCATAAAGCGACACATGATTTCTAACCACCATTACAAGCTGATTGATTAATATGATCAACTATTGATACGATCAATATTACAACCATAGACATTAAACGTGAGCTTACGTCTGTGCGCTCATTCACTAGTGTGCACGCGCTGTCTTTCATCCCCGCTCCCCATCGTGCATACAATCACATACACACACACTTGAATAAAATACATTTAAATGCAGTTTCTAACTACAAACAACTACTAGAACAGAAGTGAAATCATGAAGTATATACTGAATGTGTGTGACCCCAAATCAACACTGGGTTAACTTTTCACTCTCTGTCAAAATGGATAGACACTCTGTACTGGGTTGATGACATTATATGTAAAACAAGAAAAGGGAAGGAAGTAGAACAAATTAAATCAGGACACAGAATGACAGCGCCCAATAACAAATGAAAACAGGAGGCTGTGCCAAGACAGATGCTGTGGATGACAGGGGGGGACTGAGCTTTTCAAGTATGTGAGTCTTAGTTGAAATGAAAATTAATTTGACCCCTTAAACCTCACCTTACTAACATAACTGTTCACTTCTGAACTGCCAACATCAGCACATTTGTAAAGGCACACAGGGTGCCAAACAAGGTCTCTGGATGAACAGATTGCCACTAATGTTCAGAAGGCTTGAAAAAGAAAATAAGGTTAATTACGTATGAATGTAAATAATTTAATGATTTATTTTTTTCAGGGACCATCAAAAATCATATTCTCATTGCTTTTAGTTAAAAGCATAAATAACCTATTTCATCACTTTTTTTCATTTATTATGATAGTGTTTAAGGAAATAATTTAAGGAAAATTATTTTGATATAGCATAAGTCAAAACAATCTAAATTTATATCAGCATGGATACTTTTTCTTACTACTAATTTGCCAACTAAAATGTCTCCCTTTCACTCTGGCTCTCTCACCAACTAGCATAACTAGAAGTTCACATTCTTTCTAACAAGATATTAGAAAATGATAGAAGAACTTTTAAAATGTGTCTTAGGTGAATTTTAACCATAGTGACAAGTAAAAAGCACTCCCAATTTTCTGGGGATGTGAATAAAGTTATAGGTAATTAAGAGAGAAGAAATTAAGGTATAAAAGTCTGTTAAGGTTAGAAGGTTTTTTGGTAACTAACAGGGGATCAAATGATTTTATCAAAAATCAGCCAAAACACTATGAGCGGGGTGGCACCTGTGGCTCAAAGAGTAGGACGCCAGCCCCATGTACCGGGGTGGTGGGTTCAAGCCCAGCCCTGGCCAAAACTGCATAAAAAAAGAAAAAGAAAAAACACCCTGAGCAAAACATGAGCAAGGGGAGAGGGCAGTGGGATCCACCCGGAGTCCTCAGAACAACGTTTAGACTCTGACTTACAAAAGTATCCATGAGCTATCACTAATATTCAAAACAATAATAATAAAAACAATATATTAGTTCTATAGGAAAGATAACAAAAGCACCAACTTCTTTATTTTTTGCTGCTTTTATTATCATCACTGCCACCATTACGCTGTCAGACAAGCTGAAGGGTTGCATGTGTTGCTTCATGTTTTATTTATTACCAGCTCACACCCCTTAATTGATAGATCAAATATTTAAAAACATAAAGTAAATTAAGAAAAAAATGTGCCGGGCGGCACCTGTGGCTCAGAGGACTAAGGCGCCAGCCCGATATACCGGAGGTGGTAGGTTCAAATCCAGCCCTGGCCAAAAAAAACTGCAAAAAAAAAAAAGAAAAAAGAAAAAAATGTACCAGTGTGCTTCGGGGATGAAATTGTTCAAAATCACAGGTAAAAAATATAGGTAATTAACAGGAAAATCCAATTCTATATTTTAAGAAGCGAACTCTGGTGACCACTCTATCACAAAACTTAAGCAATACACAAAGATATTTTCAACACCTTCATAATTAAGTTACCTGTTTTACATCTTGGATGAGATGATGCAAGAGCCTATTAGTAGGTCCTTGTTTCTGTGATGAAGAACAAAAGGAAGAATGAGTCTTTAATTACCATGTGCTGAGGAACAAAAGAAAACTTTATTTCAGAATGCATAAGTAATCCAGAATACTAAAGATGTTCGATATCTTTAGTAATGAAGTTTAAGCCAATTTAAGTTTCTAAGTGAGGTATTTCCCAAAAAAAGAAGTAATTAGATGAATAGATGAAATATTTTTCAAACTAAGATGTGTGTAAGTACATAGTGAGGACATGTGGTAAGAAACAGAAATAAAATTTAAGTATTTTATAACTATTCTTTATCATCCATAAATGTTATCATATAATTACAAATCCTATCATACAAGTACATTCCATCAACAGATAGTTACTGAAAGTTTCTGCATTCCATCAAAAACTTAATGACAAATATAAGCCTTGTTTTTCTGGACTGTTTACAATGAACTTTCATTAAAAAGTAACCAATAAGACAAGGTATGAGAACAAAAAGAATGGTACGAAATTTATTCTCTAGAAACAGATCACTGAGAATTAGCTGGAGTACTCAAGAAGACAGGACTTGAATAGATCTTTGGGAAAAAGATAAGATCCAAATAACAAGGAGAGACATTTCAAAAATGGTGTATGTGGCTTCAGCCATTGGTGTTATCACAATGAGTAAACTAGTTTAGTTTCAAAAAAGGGTTTGCATAGGAAATGTACAGGAACAATATTTTAATAGTGGCCTTAGGTTGAGATACTTCCAATAACTCAGTATAAAGCAATTTGTTCTATTCACCTTTTGTCTTTAAGTCTTACTAAGATAAAATGGAATTGGGAAGAATGTTTCTCCTTTGGTTGAAAATTCTCTTTCTGTCTTTAAGCTTTCTTCATACATGAACATTCAAGGAGACAAGTAACTTTTACTAATTAATAAGTAAATCTTAAGGGAAATGACTGACAGAATTTTCCATACTCACTGTGTTATAGAGTTCTTCCAGCCGAGGTATGGTCAGAAAGCGATGGACATTCACTCCATACTCTATTAAGAGTTTCACAAAATCCACCCGATCCATCACTAAAGCATCTAACATTGCTTGTTCCAGTGCACCAGGCTTCAAAAGGTGGAAATGAGTAAGAGATATATGAAGACACGTAAGGAAGTAAAAATAAGGAAAGACTTATACATGTGTGAACTCAAAACTACACAAGCACAATAATTATAAGATACAGTCTCACGAAGAAACGTGCAGAATGTCTGAATAAACGTGAAGACGTCTTGAATAAATCAAGTAGTGAGTCATGTTTTAGGATGGGAGACCTATTGTAAAAATTTCAAAGATTCCTAAATTAAGGTAGAGACTTAATGTAATTCTAATAAAACCCAAAATCTTTTTCTTCTTCTTCTTCTTTTGTTACTGTCGTGTGTCCATTTAAACTATACCTGGCTTCTGGGTATAAGGAAAACATATTTATCCAATTTTTCTCCCACCCAAAACTTTAATAAAACTATAGTATAGGGACTTTTTAAAAAGAAATAAATACCCAAGGACCAGGAAGACAAGAGTGAGGATTATTATGCAACATTTTGGAAGCTGAAGAGCAGACGGGCAAGGGGAAGTTCCCAGAAAGCCAACTAGATGAAATGGAAAATGTCAAGAACCAAACTGAGCCAGGTGCAATGGCTCACACCTGTAATCCTAGCACTTTGGAAGGCCAAGGCAGAGAATAGCATAAGGCCACGAGTTCAAGACCAGCGTGAGCAAGATAGCAAGACCTGGTCTTTACAGAAAAATAGAAAAATTAACCAGGTTTGGGGGTACAGGAGGTTGAGGCAAGAGGATCTCTTGAGCCCAGGAGTCTGAGATTACAATGAGCTGTGATGATGCCACTGTATTCTACCTGGGGCCAGAGTGAGACCTTGTCTCAAAAAAAAAAAAAAAAAAAAAGAGGGCGGCACCCAAAGCTCAGTGGCTAGGGTACCAGCTACATACACTGAGGTTTGCAGGTTTGAACCCAGCCTGGGCCAGCTAAAACAACAATGACAACTGCAACAAAAAAATAACTGGGTGGCATGGCGGTGCCTGTAGTCTCAGCTACTTGGGAGGCTGAGGCAAAGGAATTACCTAAGCCCAGGAGGTGGAGGTTGCTGTGAGCTGTGACAACACAGCACTCTACCCAGAGTGACAGCTTAAAACTGTCTCAAAAAAAGAAAAGAAAGAGCCAAACTGTTCTATGCCACAGATCCGACAGCACCAAGAAGAAATAAATATATTCATGCTGAATCTCTAAAGTTGATGCCTTCCCAGTCATCTCCTCATTTGACTCCCATAACACCAGCAACAAGGTTTATACTTCCCAAGGGGAAGTAGAGGATTCTTTTCTGGTAATGTCATGAATGCAAGGGAAAAGACAAGACCATGCAGACATCTGAGCATCCCCAACTAATGGCAGTCAGATCACCCAACCGTGAAGCTGAAACCTACAGGCAGGCTCTAACTACAAGCTGGGTATATCTAAGGAGCTTTCTATCCCCCACCCTTAAACAAAAAGACCAAAACAAACAAACCAAAAAACATCAATTAGAACAAGATAATGCAGGAAAAAGGGAACTTCAAAGGCACTATCATAAATGAGCTTGATAGCTCATTGATCAAAGAGATAAATAAGATGTATTCTGGATTCTGATGAAGAAAGAAGAGGATACAATCAGAGAACAAATTTGTTCTTAGAATTTAATAGATTAACAGTATGCTTCCAGAGAGAAAAGCTTCGTGGAGGACTCAAAAATTAAAGCTGAAGAAACTTAGCAAGGAAAGATATGGAACATGGCAAGAACATAAAGAAAGATAAGAAGATTAAGATAAGAAAAGATAAAATTAGAGGAGCCATGCATAGGTCCAATATCCAAATAATAGAAATTACAGAAAAAGAATAGAGAAAAATGGAGGGAGTTATGAAATAGAATAGAATGAAATGGAAACACACAATTTCCCGATTGAAATCAGATGCCCAATGTAATGCATATACAAAATCACAACAAACATCACTGTGAAATCTCAGAACACTGGGGAAAAAAGATTTTTTTTTAAATGATCACAAAGGATTGGGAAAAAAATTATTTCTCAACAGCAATGCTAGGTGTTAGAAGCTAGGTTTTCAAAATTCTACAAGAAAATTAATTCTAATTATGAATTTAAGTATAGCTAAACATTAAAAATAAATAAATACAAAGTATAGCTAAGCATGTAAGTCCTCAAAATAATTATCTCTCATACTCCCTATTTTAGAAAGTTACTGAAGTGATACAGGGTTCCCCCATTCAAGACTGGACCCAGTTTTCCCAGGCTTAGGCAAGTTCATGAAGGGAACACTCTGGCCTTTCCCCCTTAGCTGGAGCAACTGCATTCAGTCCTTTGTCAATAACACTCAATAAGGATGAAAATGTGTTTCTATTTGCCAAGTCCTGGCCAGGTATAAATTCTCAAGACCTAATACCCCTAGATAAAAATCCCACGTAGAGACTTTTTAGTTAGTTCTTTCCCCCAGCCAGGAGCTTTGGTGCCTTTTCTTCTTCTGTATTCCTTTCTAATTTCTAACTAAATCCTGTCCTACCACTGATCTGTGGTCCGTGGATTCATTCTTCGAATCACCAAGACCAAGAACCTAGTGAAGATGAAATTCTGGTAACAGAAGAATGTGTACCATCAAAATAAAGGAGTAAACCAAGGAGGAGAAAGACATGGACACAGAAAACAAGCACTCCAACACAAGAAAGAAGCAAAGGGAATCCCCAGGATAATGAAGGAGATGACTGTGAGCACCAGAAATGAAAAGCAACCAGCCTACCAGGTGGCTGTACCGCCTGCAGGTTAGAAATGTTGTGAAATTGTTAGATAGTTTGGGACTCCTTACAGACAAAGGTGAATGCCCTGCCTTGGTGCTACCTTGAGCAACTCTCCCACCTGGAAAGGAAGAAAAAGGCTGGCGCCCAGTCCTGGTTCTACCGCACCCTTGATCTTGCCCCAAGCAATTTCCACACCTGGGGGAAGGAGGAACAATCTGCTAATTTACTAAAGAATGGAGGGAGTCCCCAGCCCTGCAGCCAGGCAGTCCAGGCACAATAGATCTGGAAAGTGATCTAGAGTAACCTAAGGCTAATTATCATGTCTTTAACTGTCCATGAAAGTGGTCCAATGGTGACGTCTAAACCATCAGGAATGCCCAATCAGACACAGTAAAACAAGACCATAGACCATAACGGGGCCTCCTGTTATAATGGGAGCTGTTCATAATCTGTAGTGTATATATCTTGCTCTTATTCTATAAACTTTATCTTACCCTTCCTCAATCAACTTCCATGCTTTCTTTGCTTTCAAATTTTTGGCCAAGAACACACCAAGAACTGAGAACAGACTACAACCAAACAAAATTTCTAAAACTGATGAATCAGAAAACCGTAATATGACATCATATAGCAGTAAGGAGATTTATGAAAGTTAGAATAGTCAAAAATGTCAAAAGTACTAGCTGTTATGATTAGCAGAGTAGGGAACTACCATTTTCTTTTAGTCTCCATCCCATCATTTGACATTTTTTAAGCAAAGTGCATGCATTCATTTGACCTCAAAATAAGATACCTGTGGTAAAATCCCAACTAATCCTCAAAAATGAAATGCCAATACTGATACTCATTAGCATTGAAAAAGTTTTTCTCTTTTTTGTTTTCAATAATTTCTACTGTGGGTACTTATTACACTTTAAAGCAAAAAAAAAAAGATAAATTTTAGATTTTAAATAACAATATAAAATCCACCCATCCAAAAAAATAAATTAAAAATCCTTTCATTCTCTTTCCCCAAATTTCCTTTTTCAGTTTCAATTAGACAGCAGAACCAAAGAAAAAAATGTTTTGTTTTGTTTTTTGAGACAGAGGATCACTCTGTGGCCCACACTAGAGTGTCCTGGCCTCAGCCTCCCTTCAAACTCCTGGGTTCAAGCAATCCTCCTGCCTCAGTCTCCCTCACCCTTATAGCTGGGACTACAAGCACCTACCATAACACCTGGCTAATTTTTTTTTTCTATTTTTAGTAGAGACAGTGCTTGCTCTTCCTCAGACCAATCTCCTTGAACTCCGGAGCTCAAGCAATCCCTTGGCCTTGACCTCCCAGAGTGCTAGGATTACAAGCATGAGCCACCACGCCCAGCCAGAAAAAATGTTTTGAGGGAAGCAAAGTAGGTAAGAAAAATGTCTTAGCTGCCACAGGAAACCCAGCTACAGAGATGCTACCTCCACATCGCTCCCAAACCAATCCACTCTCTTCTGATTTTCTCTTTTGCTCCTAACAAACCAACACAAAAAAATTTTTTTCCAATTAACTTCACTTTCTCTATACCTTCCAGTGTTGTCCGTAAATTAGGATATGTTTCTTGGCAATGTCCATTCTGTCCCAAGCCATTGCCAGATGTAATTGTTCTGATGCTGATAAATTTGTGCCTAGAGCAAAAGAAAGAAACAATTATACATGCATTCAAAATACCTATGAAAAAAGCACAGTACAGTGCAAGAATGTAAGGAGAGGGGTTGAGGAACAATTGCAGCCCCATTCAGATACTCACCCCTCAGCAAAGCAGTTAGGATTGCTACATCAAGGTCTTGCTGCTCTTCAGAATCAGCATCAAATATAGTAATCTATAACAGTGAAAAGAAGAGAAAGCCATATGCTTGGGGAACTATCAAAGAAAAGCTTTCACAAATTACTCTCAGAATTCACACTTGAGCTAATGAACTGAGAAAAACATTCTTCATTTCATAATGTCTAAGCAACATAAATTTTAAATTTTTTTATTTATAGAAAAGTTTTTAAATAGGATAACAAAGAATTGTAAACACTTGGGGAAAAATAACTAAAAATTCCACATTTTCTAGAGGAAATGTTTATTAAAAAAGTCATTACAGAAATTTACTTTATTCATACTACAACAAAAGAACCTCAATGTTCATGCCGAATGAAGGGACAGCAAATGAGATCCTTCTGTTCATCTAGTCTTAGAAACTAAAACTTTTGCTTTTTAATGAGAAATCAGCCCTCAAGAGTTTGTTATAAAATAAGCTAGGCAATTCCAGTGAACCCAATAAGGAAGTACAAGGGACACTATTATGGTCTTTACGATGTCAAGTCAAATAAGGTCTCTAACTCTATATGTAGTTATCAAGTGTCACCTGCTATTGATGAATGTATCTCCGTCTTTCCAACTTGAAATATATTTCACATAATAGAAAGAACTGTTTTTGTTTTGGTTTTGAAAGAGCTGGATTAATAGAAAAAAGAAAAAAAACAAGACTGTCGAGTCCTATTCCAGGTATGCCACTAACAAGCCAACCTTGAGTAAATATCCCAAGGCCACTAAATCTGTTTCCTCATCCACAAAATGAAAAGGTTTAAAAACTATGCTTGGACCACATCACACGTTGGTTCCTCTCACTGGACACTCTCATGCATGAATAAAGCCGACCCTCCATTGTACCAGAGCTGAGAGCCCAGTTCCTGCGATGTGCAATCCCCCAGGGGCCTCCTCTTGCCCCTCTTAATCATCACACCACTCCACTGGACGACCCAAAGAGGCAAACATGAGGACAATCTCCTTAACATGCCCCTTGCATAACTTATGACTGTGGAAAGCACAGTGTAGTCGACTCAGAACTAGATGCCAACTCTGAGCTCCAGCTTCAGTTCCACCACGTGCTAACTGCGTTACTGTGCACGGGGCTTAAATTCTCAAGCCTGCAGCTTCGTTCTCTTCTAAATAGAAATAAACAACCACTGCCATGTTGAACTCACTCGTAGGGCTGTTTTGGGTGAAAAAATATATTTGAAAGCACACTGGCCATTATAAACATGACTGTTGTTATTATTAGGACAGATAAAATCCCAAAGCAATTTTCACATACGTTTGGTCACACTTTCTATAGCCTGAAATTTTTTAACTGTTTCTTTGAGGCTAGGTACTTAAGTATTACCAAAATTCTTGCATTATTTGGTCCAGCCTTAAAATTCTGGAAATATTACTTTGAATCATGGTATATCAACATATTTACTGTAATTTTCAGCTTCTACAAGTCATTGATCAGAATTTTAAACACAGTAAGCTAAAACACTGAAAACTTTTCCTAAGTCTACGTTAAGGTCCTAATTTATAGTTTGTGACCTTGATCTTCCATCCGAGAGTTTATTTCCACATCCTCCATTGTCCAATACCTTCCTAATGGTCTCCTGCAGAAATTACTCAGGATGCAGGGATGCAGGCCCCTAAACCAGTAGATGTGTTCCCTTACACTCTGAAAATAATTATGTGTAACTTTCACTAAATTTATAATTTTCTACAACACTGCTATACTATCCAAGTGCTTTTTCTCAGGTAAAGTCTGTAATTTGAAGCATGAACACTGTGAGTGAAGACAGAAGTGAGAAGCCAAGTTTACTGAATTAAAGGATCAAATTTTCTAGTTATATATTCTCAAAGTCAATGTGAAAAAATTCCTTACTTTCCAAAATTGTGAAAATAAGTGTCATAATTGTAAATTAGCACTTCACAAATCGGTTGACTCCTCAACCCTTACTCATACTCACACAATCCCTGTGTACCATGCACTCCATTAGAATTTGGAAGAGGTGCTTAGACTGTTTAAGACTAAAGTTGAAAGTGCTCTGGATCATGCAGACGATCTCCTCCTTCACTGGAGGACGCAGCATCCTGGGAGAGAAATAAACGGCTGTGACTTGATGCAACCCAGAGAAGAACGAGCCAGCAACATCAGCACAAGAAAACCCATCTGTCCCCCACACCTGTGGCTATGGACAGTTCTCCCAAGAGAGCTACGAGCAGGAATCAGCTGGATACAGGGACCGCAGGAGAAGGCTGAAGTTGAAAGGGAGAGGTGGCTGGTCTGCCATAACCCTGAAAGAGTCCATTCTGGGGCAGAGTTCGTGACCCAGCAGATTTCCAGAAGGCTGTGAAATGATGGGCATCATATTCATCATATTCTCCAAAAACTCCGACAGCACGAAAGGTTGAAGAACTACTCTTCCAGAGTGACTTCAGGAAAGGGAATGGTGTGAACGGGTAGGGAGAGGAAAAAGTAGAGAGCTAAAAGATTAACAGGGAGAGAAATCAGAAGGGAAGAGACTCCAGAATGCTGTTAGAACATGAGCAGTGAATAAATGTCTACAAAATAAATTAGTGGGCTCAGTGTTTTAGTTCTGAGGCGTGTATTTATTTACACAGTAGAAATATCTTGCTTTTGAAACTGAAAGACTCACACTGGAGACAGGGATGGCTAGAGAAAAAAAAAACTATCTTCTTTCTAGAAAAGGGGAAAGAATTAAAGTCAGAAATATGCACAACATATGCTATGGAATGCTGGAATACTGATTTCCCCAATTTCTTCCATTTTTTAACAATGGCAAATGAATCTAAAGAGGACCCACAGGCAATACTAGTCTCCTCCTTTACTGTGGGGTCCCTTTCGGCTGTCATGGCCAATTGTTCAAGCACTTCCTCCCTCACTGCCCCTGGAAATGCCTTTTTCTGAAACTCCATGGCTCAACCTTCCCTGTCAGGCTAATCTATAGCTAAGAAAACAGCAACTCTCGTCAGTGGAGAGCATTTTGGTGTTATCCACAGACTCAAAGTCGCCGAAAAATGAATTCTAGCTTCAACCTTTGTGCTCCAAGGACACCAGCGCCTATAAAGGCACAGTTTGAAGAACTAAAACAGAGGAACAGATTTTCCTTTTGCAGAGTTTCAGAAAGAAGAGTCGATAACTCACCCTTCATCTAAGTGCTTGTGAGTGAAGGCCAGGAGGTCCGCAGCTCTGCCCGTGCCTTCCAGCACCACCACGGGGTCCTTGTCCCTGACAGTCTCCCATACAGAGAGGATGACATTGGGACCTCCTTCCATCACCAGCCTCACCACTGGCAGGCCTTGTCCTGAGCCTGTTTCAGACCACAAACAATACAACACTGTTACAAAAAATCCCTACCGCAGCTTGTCAGCCCCTGTGATTTCCAGAACGAGTTTCCGAGTTACTGCACCTACCCATTCCTCACACTGACCTCTCTTGGTTGTTCTACCCAGACTGGCCTAGATCAAGACCGAGCCAGAAGCTTGGATTTCAAATAACATGTGGCAGGAACATGGTGAGGGCATTTTCAACCTTTGGCCAAGTAAAAAGGCAGCTAAAAGCTTTCATTAATTTTTAAAAACATAAGTAGTCCTCAAGAAATTTTAACCTTTCATTGTACGAAATTACGAAAGAACCTAAAAGTAAACAGAACTGGCTCGGCGCCTGTGGCTCAATGGGATAAGGCGCTAGCCACATACACCTGAGCTGGCGGGTTCAAATCCAGCCAACAACAATGATGGCTGCAACCAAAAAATGGCCGGGCGTTGTAGTCCCAGCTACTTGGGAGGCAGAGGGAAGAGACTCGCTTGAGCCCAGGAGTTGGAGGTTGCTGTGAGCTGTGATGCCACAGCACTCTATCCAGGGTGACAGCTTGAGTCTCTGTCTCAAAAAAAAAAAAAAAGTAAACAGAACAATATACTGTGTCCTTGGATCAGAATTGGTCTGGAAAAAAAGAAAAAATATATTTTTTTAAGATAGAGAAAAAAATATTTTTAATGCAAATTAATTAATTAATTTAATATAAAAAAAGGAATCCAAATGATCTCCAAAAATGATCAACCCTCACTAATTAAAAAAACTTGTAGTGGTGTTTTTATGAACAAAATAAGCAACCTTCAAAGATTTTTACATTTCTCTTTATTCCGTTTTTCACAGTTTGAATTCTTTAGTCATGATCAGATATTACTTTACTAAAGCAAGGAAGACAAAAGAAAAGGAATGACTGAAGATTATTTTTAAAATGATACTAAGCAAAAAATTATAGAATGTGAATAGTGTCTTATTTATTTTTAAAATCATAGACATGAATTTTATAGGTATGCACACACATAGGTATATTTATAGCATGTTATAGAAATGACCAGAAAACTCTGGAAGGATGCAAATCAAACTATAAACAGTGGAGAAAGAAGGGAAGGTTTGGGGAAATGCCGAAAAGGGACTGTGTTTATTTTATACATTTTTTTTTTTCATTTATGTTTTTACACCATACATATATAGATATTACATTTATATCACTATTTTTAATTTCATTTTTCAAAAGAAGATAAATTGGCAAGCAATACACTCACTGGCGCCTGTAGCACAGTAGTTATGGCACCAGCCACATGAACCAAGGCTGGTGGGTTCCAGCCTGGCCCAGACCAGCTAACCAACAAAGACAAACGCAACAAAAAAATAGCCAGGCCGTATGGCGGGCACCTGTAGTCCCAGCTACTCAGGAGACTAAGGCAAGAGAATTGCTTAAGCCCAAGAGTTTGAGGTTGCTGTGACTATGACACCATGGCAGTCTACCAAGGGTGACATATTGAGACTCTGTCTCAAGAAAACAAAAATAAAGAAGATAAATTGGCAAGCAATATATTCACTGCTAATTGAGAGAGGACTTTACTCTGGGTCCCCATGTTCTCAGGGCCCCACGCTGACCTTTTCCCAGCCATGCCCCTCCCGTCACAGTGAAGCATCTTACAGGGCCAGGGTTCACAGCAAGCCTGTGTGTGCTCTCCTACTTACCAGAGTACCCAAGACCCCAAAGTCCATGTTTCTGGGGGTGCTCTGCAGCTGTCTCAGGTGTGTCCTCCACCAGGACATACTTGCCAGAGCAAAAGTCAGCTTTGTAGGGTAGAGGAGAGGTAGGCAGAGTTCTGACATACAGGCTTCAGTGTCTAGGGGACCACATTGTGTGAGGCCCCCTGACATTGCCGGGTGGAGCCAAAAGTAGAAAGAGAAGCAGAGAGCAGCCCACAGGCCAGAGCCAAGGTTTAAACTCTGCCCACCATCACATTCTGGCTCGGTTCTTCTAAAAATCTAAGAATTCCCAAATTCAATCTGGCTATCTGTGTCAAAATAAAAGACTAGAACATATTCTACATGTTTAAATACAGTTTTTAAGCTTGATTTAAAGCATTTAAATATTTAGACATACTATATTTGGGGTTCAATGTGTCTTTTTGAGTCACATGCTCCAATGTTAGAGGTGGATCTGTTAGCAGGCATCCACGGTATCAGGAAATACTCCAGGCCAGGAGCAGTGGCTCACACCTGTAATCTTAGCACTTTGGGAGCCCATGGTGGGTGGATTTCTTGAGCTCAGGAGTTCAAGACCACCCTGAACAAGAGCAAGACCCTGTCTCTACTAAAAATAGAAAAACTAGGCGGGCTTTGTGGTGGGCACCTGTAGTCCCAGCTACTTAGGAGGCTGAGGTGAGAGATCATTTCAGCCCAAAAGTTTGAGGTTGTTGTGAACTATGATGCCATAGCACTCTACCAGAGGGTAACAGAGACCCGTCTCAAAAATATATATATATATTGCATTTAGTCTATTTAATTGCTTTGATGTTCCATTTCTTTTCCTTTTCCATATACCTTCACCTCCATATTATTTTCTCCATCATACTAAAAAGCAAATATAAAATATGCCAACTAATAGATGCAGAGTTTCTCTAATAATAATCTTATGAAAGCTAAGTGAAGCAAATAAAATACCAAAGAATTAGAAAAAAATTTAGGTGAATTCATTAATTTTGGAATGGAAAAAACTTTTAGAAGAGAATTTCTTATATTCTCATCTAATAAAATATTATATAGCTATTGGCTTGGCGCCTGTGCCTCAACGGGCTAAGGCGCCAGCCACGTACACCTGAGCTGGCAGGTTCAAATCCAGCCCAAGCCCGCCAAGCAACAATGACGGCTGCAACCAAAAAAAAAAAAAAATGGCCGGGCAATGTGGCGGGCACCTGTGGTCCCAGCTACTTGGGAGGCGGAGGCAGGAGACTCGCTTGAGCCCAGGAATTGGAGGTTGCTGTGAGCTGTGATGCCACAGCACTCTATACAGAGTGACAGCTTGAGGCTCTTTCTCGAAAAAAAAAAATATTATATAGCTATTGAAAATGTGCTAAATTTGCTCAGCACACACAGCACAGTGGTTATAGCACCAGCCACATGCACCAAGGCTGGTGGGTTCAAACCTGGTCCAGGCCTACTAAACAATGACAACTGCAACAAAAAAATAGCCAGGCATTGTGGCAAGTACCGTAGTCCCAACTACTTGGGAGGTTGAGGCAAGAGAATCGCTTCAGCCCAAGAGCTTGAGGTTGGTGTGAGCTGTGACACCACAATACTCTACTGAGTGCAACATAGTGAGACTCTGTCTCCAAAAAAAAAAAAAGTGCTAAATTATAATTATTGACATGGAAGTACATTCATGTTTAGCGGGGAGAAAAGACTTCAAAAGAAGCACAGCTAAACATGGTGACTCCCAGCACTTTGGGAGGCTAACCCAGGAGGATGGCTTCAAGCCAGGACTTTGCTTGAAGTCCTGCTTATTTCCAGCTGTGGATTCCCATGTATTAACATAATCGCTCTGAATGCTCTAAGGCAGGGGCCAACTTGGGCCTCTATACTCTACACAGAGCCCCTTGCTCCTGAGCAGGCCCCCAAACAGATGTATCGGTCAAGCTTCTCTGGTACTCACGGCTGTGAATTTTCTGCAGAGAGAGGTACTTCTCCAGGTTCCTTCTAAGCTTCATTTCATTTCCATACTTTCCCACAGTGCCATCATCAGAGAGGATGAAGTGTGAGTGCATGCTGTTGAGAGTGGTAAGCTTGCTGAGGGGATTACCCAGCGTCTGGTACAGAAACACCACCTAAAAGACAGCAAGGACAACCGTTCAAGATCCTTCCCTAGACTTAACTACCCCAAAGGCCTGTCTATCACTAACAGAGTTCCTGGTTGAAGTTAAAAAGCATTACTTGCTATTTAGAGCAGTGTTTCTCAAACTATCTTTGGTGAAGAAACATTTCTTTTTAATTGCCCATTTTTTACAGAAACAGTATGTGTTCCTATTATGCATAACTAAGGGTGTTGTTGAACTTAAGACTCACAGAACAAGTTCAACAACACCACCCCTACATACCAAGTTCAACAAGATCAGCCCACTCTCCATGCAACTGGGTGTCACACCATGGTCCCATTGCTAATGCCAGTTCTAAATATTTATTTTCCATTTCTGGGCTCACTTTATTTCAGGCCATTAAAAACCAGTTCAGGGACAAATGGCATTTCATTCAATACAACACATCAAAAGTTTCATTATATTTATGGACATGTTCTTAAGCTATTCCTATTCTCATTTGCTTGAAGAGTCAAGAGCACAATATTTAGACTCAGAGACCCCAAGGTTAAGTCCAAGCTCTTCTATTTACTAACTTTAACGCTGAGTAATTCCCTCCTCCTCTCTCAGGCTTAATTTTCCTCATATATAAGGATACTGATGGTGATAATTCCTATTCAGAGGGTTGCTATGAGGCTTCAAATAAATAATGGGGCATAACAAATTTTACAAACATTAGACTTTAAGAGTTGTCTTTTAAAATGACTTAAAAGTGACTCATGCCCATAACCTCAACACATTTGGAGGCTAAAGAGGGAGAAATGCTTGAGGCCAGGAGTTCAAGACCAGCCTGGGCAATATAGTGAGACTGCCTCTCCACAAAAAGAAAAATTAGCCAGGCATGGTGGTGTGCCCCTGTGGTCACAGTTACTCAGAGGCTGAGGCAGAAGGACCCACTTTGAGCTGCAGTGAGCTATGATGATGCCACTGCACTCCAGAATGGGTGACAGTGAGAACCTGTTTTTAAAAAAAAGTATAATTCATAAAGTTTTAATTAAATAAAATTTATACAATTTATTAAATTTATAATTCTAAAGCATGACACTGAGGCCAAAGACCAAAAAGAAAATGATTGTTAGATTTAATACATATCTTGTATGTATGAAAAAATGATCGTTAATAATATAAAATAAAAACTGTGAGAAATGTTGGGCGGCCCCTGTGGCTCATCGGGTAGGGCGCCGGCCTCATATGCCGAAGGTGGCGGGTTCAAACCCGGCCTCGGCTGAACTGTAAAACAGAAAAATAGCTGGGTGCTGTGGCGGGCGCCTGTAGTCCCAGCTACACAGGAGGCTGAGGCAAGAGAATCAACTAAGCCTAGGAGTTGGAGGTTGCTATGAGCTGTGTGACATGACAGCATTATGCTAAGAGTGATAAAGTGAGACTCTGTCTCTACAAAAAAAAAAAAAAAAAAAACTGTGAGAAATGTTGCATATTTATTTGACAAACAAGAAACATTGTTCAGTTGAATTATCATATAAAAGATCTTTCAAAGATAAGTATAAAAACTCTGCTTGAGAAAAGCACAAAAACCATGTGAAGAGATGTTGAACCTCATCAGCAATCGGGAAAATGTAAATAAGAACAATTAGGTATTATTTTATACTATCAGGATGGGAAAGTTTGAAAAAGCCAGAATACCCAGATCTAAATGGGCACCCACATATTCCCTGTTGGTAAGAGTGTGAACTGTTACCACCTTTCTGGAAGGCAAGGTATCACATGTTTAAATGGGTATACATGCTAGCCTCAGCATTCTACTTTGACAATTATGTCTAGGAAAATAAGCCAGCTAGTACTAAATATTTCTTTATCTTATCACAATATTAGTATTATTATTTGTAAAAGTGAAAAGCAGTAAGCCACCATAATGGACAATAAAAGGGAAATAGTTGGTTTAAGTATAGTGTAGGAGAATGCCATTAGGCATGAAAAATCCAATGTATCCTTGGCCTCCAAATTGTGATCTCCTAACACTACGTCCCACTAACATCAACTAGGCATTTCTCAAGGAAGCAAAAACATGCAAGATGAACCTGAGATATTTTTTCATGCTAAAAAGCAAGGAAGTTATGGAAGATGATAGAATTACAAAAATGCTTCACAAGCCAAGATGAGAAAATGTAAGCAAGATCACGAACAATAACTCTATTGATTAAGGGACCAAAACACACTAAATATGTTTAAATTTCGGAGTTAAGAAAAACACATCGTTCACCTTTAATTATTTTGAGACTAGCAAATAAAGAGAAAGAATCAAGTCTTTATTTAGCCCTTTCGATAAAAATGTACCATAAGGTCAACCAAGTGGTTGATGAGAAAAGATTTCAAGTGTGCAGGGTTTTTAAGCTAATAAAGAATGCTATAATTAAATAAGAGCATTTTGAAACCCTATTGAAATAATGAATATAGGAAATGACAAGAACACTATAAAAAGACCATCATATGTTACAAGGGAAAGACACACTTCCTCCTATGACATAAACTTGTCCAAAAAGAATCCAAATCTGATCATATGGCTGGAGCAAAACTAGCAATTTCTAGGAAAGACAGGAGACAGAGGAAACATGTTAATTCCTACAATAAAGGATTAAATCTGGAAAATCCATACCATGGAATACTTTTCAGGACAAATCACCCAGTTTCTTCAATAATAACTTTTTTTAAAAGGGAATGGGAGGCAAGATGGAGTTAAAATCTATACATGAAAAGCGACCCCAAAAAAAGAAAGTCAAGAGAGACACATCAACCCATCACAATGTATAGAACTTTTTGGATAATAAAATCAATTTAAAAACTATGAAAAAGAATTATTTTTGAGACATAGTCTCACTCTATTGTTCAGGCTATAGTTATATGGCATCATTCTACCTCACAGCAACCTCAAACTCCTGGGTTCAGGTGATCCTCTTGCCTCAGCCTCCTGAGTAGCTGAGACTACAGGCACCAACCACAATGTCCAGTTAGTTTTGCTATTTTTAGTAGAAAAAGGGTCTCAATCTTGGTTCTGGGGGGTGTAAAACTCCTTAGATCAAGTGATTCTCGGCCTCCCAGAATGCTAGGATTACAGGTGTGAGCCTTTGCACCCAGCCAAGACAATAAAAAATTATGTGGACTGGACAGTTAATGATACTCAGGAATTACTGTTACTTTTTTAGGTATTTATAAATGCATTATGGTTTTTTTTGATTGTCCATAGATTTCATAAACAACTACTAAAATATTCGCAAATGAAATTATTTGATGTCTTAAATTTCCTTCAAAATAAGAGAGGGGGTTAATTGGAAATGGAAAAGGGAATAGAGGACATAAAATCGGTTATGAATTGGTAACTGTTGAAGCTGGGACATAGGTACACAAGAAGGAATTCATTATTCTAATCTCCCTACTGTTTAGTATGCTTGAAATTTTCCAAAATAAAAGTTAAAGTAAATCATATGCATGTCTATCTTAAATGACATAGAGAAATAACTATGTTAAATAGTTAAGCTTACAAAGCAAATTCACAGAGTGGATTTCTGTTAACTTTGTTGAAATACACACTTCTTTTTACTATTCACATATAAGCATACACAGAAAAATTCTAGAATAATGTACACTAAAATATTAACAATAGTTACCTTTTTTCTCTTTATACCTTTTCTAATATCTGATATTTTTACTAAACATTTATATTAGTCTTATAAACGAACAAGCATATTTCCTTTAAAAGAACTCATAGAATCAGTATCTAAGGATGAAGTAGAAAGTTAAACAAGAAGAGGGAAGAGAACTAACAAGGACAAAGTTGAGACTATCCCTTGTTTGGGGCGGCACCTGTGGCTCAAAGGAGTAAGGCACCGGCCTCATATGCCAATGGTGGCGGGTTCAAACCCAGCCCTGGCCAAAAACCTAAAAAAAAAAAAAAAAAAAAAAAAAAAGAATATCCCTTGTTTCACTAGGTATAAACCATTGCAGAAGCCTTTGCTATTATTCCAAGCAACACAGGGGCCGTAAGTGGAGATTTGAGGGTAAAAGTAAGGAAGGTTATTACAACCATGCCAGTGACGGGTCACGGTGGCCTGCACCTGCTCAGTAACAGTAGAGGTGATGAGAAGAGGTCAGATACTGGGTATATTCTAAAAGTGGAGCTGAGATAATTTACTGATGCATCAGGTCTGAGGCATAAGACAGATACAATTCCAAGATTAATCCAAGGTTTTTGGCTTAGGCAACTACAAGGATGGGACTGTCATTCTCTAAGACAGGGTGAGGGAAGTCAGGAGTTGGTCTGGGATGTACTACATTTGTGATGTCCCAGGGACACCCAGGGACAGCACGACACTGGCGACTTGGACACATGTTCATTTCCTATTGTTGTGAAAGCCTTGTCTACTTACATCATTTCCAATAAGATCTCTCTGGTTCTCAATGACACCCCAAGGAGGGATTCCGACTGTCGAGATTTTTCTCAAGGACTGAGAGCAATGGGCTTTCAGGGCATCTCCAACATGCTTGGACACTCCTATGAAGAACAAGTTTAAAAATCCAACTTAAATTCTGAAATTAATATTCACCCTCCTGGAACTACCAACAATAATTATAATAGCCAACACTTACTGACACATAGATGTCAATAAATGTGGGCTACATATTAAAAGGAACTTTTTTAGTCCATTTTATAGGCAAAATTGGTAGCACAAAGAGGTTAAATGCATACATAAATTTCTCAAGATTACAAAGCTGGTAATTTGTAGAACTTGACTTTCAGTCTTTAAAAAAAAATGATAGTCCCAGCTACTCGGGAGGCTGAGGCAAGAGGGTTGCTTGAGCCCAAGAGTTTGAGGTTGCTGTGAGCTGTGATTACACCACTCAACCCCAGGGCAACTGAATCTCAAAAAAAAACAAAAAAAAAAATGACTTCCTCTTTCCATCATCTTGGGGCCTATGGACAAAGGCAAATATGTCTGGAAGGCTGTGGTCCAAGGCCACTTGTACTGGCTATCAGCAGGGCCTCCAGAATCAAAGAGAGCACACAGCATTTCTTAAAATTGAAGGCGTTTATGCTTGAGATGAAACTGAATTCTAATTGAGAAAGCGAAGTGCTTATGCATACAAAGCAACGAACAACACAGTGACTCCTGGCGGCAAACAGAACAAAACCAGGGTAACACAGGGAAAGGTAATTTGGGCCCATGGAAACAGTGGCACAGTTAGTGCCAAATTCCGAAGCAACCTTCCCGCTCAGGCCATTGGACATAGAATCCGTGTGATACTGTACTCCTCAAGGATTTAAACTGATGAAAAGTAAATAAAAGTGGATTTGCATTCTTGTATTTTTATTAAGTGGCATTAAAAAACTTACTGCCTTAAAAAGTAAATATGTAAATAAAATTTCTTAAAAAGACTTTATTTTTTAGAACAGTTTTAGGGTCACAGCAAAATTGAACAGAAAGTACAGTGAGTTCCCATAACACTACTTGCCACTACACAAACAGGGCCCACCCAGCTGCCAACATCCCCCACCAGAGTACTACATATGTTACAATGGATGAACCCACATTAATAGATCACTACATCCCCCAGAGTCCACAGCTTACATTAGGGCTCCCTCTGGGTAGCGTACATTCTATGAGTTTTGTCAGCTGTATAAAGACGTGTATTCACCACTGTAGAATCACACAGAAGGCTTTCAGCGCCCTGAAATCACCCGTACTCCTCCTTTTCACAGACCCTCCTCCCAGCCACTGACAACCATTGGTCTTTTTTCTACTGTCTCCATGGCGTTGCCTTTTCCAAAATGACATACACTGTAGCTAAAATTATACCATAAGTAGCCTTTGAGATTGGCTAAACCTGGCCTTTAATCACGACACTGCATCATAAGACTTACTCTTCCTGTGTAGAGTACTGACTTCTATTATGTGGCCTTAACACAGAAAAAAGCAAACTAAACCTTACATATTGCATGCAACCAATGCTTCACATCTAAATCATCCCCTTTTCTCTGGCATGTTCCCCTCTGATCTATCTTAGAAACCTCTTCCACAGTCAACTTTAGAGTCTGAGTTCAGGAGTAATTGATTCCAAAGTACAGCCATTCACCCCAACGGGGATTCTGATTCTAGACATCCGGCATGGTTTGTTTGCCACCAGGTTGTTATTCTTGTTTTAAACACCCAACATGTGATCCTAATACAAATTGTATATTGAGACCCTCTGAAAAACTCCATCTGACCATGTCATTCCTCTAACTCATCATCCTTTTCAAAAGTCCTTTCAGGGCTCCCAGCCATGTCTAGAATAAAACCCGAGCATGGCACCCAATCTGGCTGTAGTCTAGTGATAAGCCAGGGGCCTTATCACTTCTGTCTGCACATGCCTTAATCTCCAGCTGTGTGCCTGGCCCTGAGGTGCCAACTATTACTAGAAGGCCTCTTCTTTCTACCCTATGTCCTTCTCAAGCCCCCTAAAGATACGCTCAGCTGAAACTGGAATTTGTCTCCCCCTTCTTTGTCTCCCTAATTATACCCCAGTCAGCATCAATTTCTAGTTAGTTCCTTTTGTCTATTTGTCACACCTGCCCATAATACCAAACCTGGGGCCCAATTACTTATCTGTCATTGTCAGAATTTATCTAAATGCCTTATACATAGTAGATTCTCTCTCTCTTTTTTTTTTTTCAATATTACTATAAGGGTACAAATGTTTGGGTTACATTGTTTTCATTTCTACAGTAAAGTTCAAGTTGTAGTTGAGCTCTTCACCCAGGGGGTGAATCCACATTATGGATTCTTAAGGCTGTGGCATTCAGTTTAAGAGAATGTCAAAGATTCATCCCAAACCATTTATCACAGGTTCAACTATGGTTATCAAACATTTCAAGAATACGCAGAACCTCAGAAGCAGAACTTCTCAATTTAAGAGTGCATAAAGATCTTCAGGGGGCGTTACTAAAATGAGGACTCGGCTTCTGCGGGTCTGGACAAGGCCAAAGGTCTGCATTTCCAGCAAGCCCTCAATTGATGCTGATGCTGCTGGCCCGGGGACCACTCCTCAAAGAGTCAAGCCTTAGACAAGCTGTCACTGAGTCAGGTCAGACCGATTGCTGTTTAGGGGAGCTCCAAGTATTTCTCATTTCCCAATTCCTTCATTATTTCAGTCACTTTTATACTAGTGTAATCTGTATTCTTTGGGGTTAGCTGGGCCTAACCTAATTTTTTTAAAGCATTAAGTAAAATAAATCATGTAATCAGTCAATTATTCAAGGAAAAGCCTTGCCCAAATCTACCATTTTCTGAACTCTGCAAAACTTCCCTACCCCACTTCCCTTCTTTACTAGACATACAATAAATAGTATACAATGAACTTAGAACTCTGCCAACTCCAGCTTCTCCCAAGAATGTGAAACAATAATTATCTCCATAAAATATACAAGATGAACTATCAAGTTACCGATTAGTGACAGGGCAAATCCCTTGGTTTTAGTTTGCTTTGTATTTCAGTCATTTTCTTCCTTCATTCCTTTTCGGTCATAAGAATTTGTCATGAAATCAGTATGTGTTGCTAACTAATTAGGCAGATGTCCAGACCCAGGCCTCTAGAGTATAAGCAAGAAGGAGAGCCAACTCACACACTCTTCCTAACCTTCAAGGTAAAATATAAACATTCTACAAGTACTGCAAGCAGCAAATGCTATAGAAATTAAGGGACAAGCCAGGTGCAGTAGCGCATGGAATAGTTCCAGCTACTCAGAAGGCTAAGGTGGGAGAACTGCTTGAGGCCAGGAGTTCAAGACCAGCCTGGGCCACGTAGCAAGACCATTATCTCTAAAATTGTCAGTACGTAGAACATTCTTTTTATAAAGGCAATTAAGAGACAAAAGTGAGGCTGGGTGCAGTGGTTCATGCCTGTAATACTAGCACTCTGGAGGCTGAGGAGAGAAGATTACTTGAGCTCAGGTTGCCTGACCAAGAGCAAGACCGTCATCTCTACTAAAAATAGAAAAATTAGCCTGATGTTGTGGCAGTTGCTTGTAGTTTCAGCTACATAGGGGGCTGAGGTGGGGAGATCACTTGATCCCAGGAGGTGGAGTTTGTAATGAGCTATGGTGATGCCACTGTAGTCTTACCTGGGCAGCAAAGTGAGACTCTATCTCAAAAAAAAAAAAGAAACAAAAATGAGAAACTTGGCCCAGTACAGTGGCTCATGCCTATAATCCCAGCACTTGGGAGGCTGAGTCGGATAGATTGCCTGAGCTCATGGGTTTGAGACCAGCCTGAGCCAGAGCGGGACCTCGTCTCTAAAAGTAGCCGGGCATTGTGGCAGGTGCCTGTAGTCCCAGCTACTCGGGAGGCTGAGACAAGAGGATCACTTAAGCCCATGAGTTGGAGGTTGCTGTGAGCCATGATACCATGACACTACCCAGGGTGACAAAGTGTCTCAAAAAAAATTGAGAAACTCTAGTTGAGATATTCAGAGGCTATTTGGTGGATCTTTTGGCATCTAGGATAGATCTTAAAGCAACAGGCAGAACTTGACAGGAGACACTGGCTAGGACATACCAAATCAAAAAAGAGAAAAAAGGAAGGGAAAACAGAAAACCACAGGTTAGTAATAGACTGGTAAGAGCCAGGGATTTATGGAGTCACTAGCTCTCAATCCTACTGCACATCAGACGAGCTCCATCCTGGAAGCCTCCACTTCACAGGGGGCAGAGCCTGTGCATATGCGTGTTTTTAAAAAAACTCCCCAGATGATTCTAAGGTGCAGACATCATAAACACTGAAGCAAAGGAATAAGTTCAGAGGCCACTATACAAAGTTCTTAAATGTCAGATTTCAAGGAGCATAAAAGTCAGTGATAAAGACACTATGTTTATTGGCAAACACATAGTTCAAAGAAAAAAAAGAAGTAATTATCTACTCATGACCGATACTCTCAGTGCGAGGTTCGCACACGTCAGTGATTTCTCACGTCTAAGAACTTGACAACGACAACACAAGTGGAGCTCAAGTCCAGGCCCACACACTATACGCTGGATTAAGGGTCCGAAGTCCGATGTGACCTCACCACAGTCTGAACCTCAGGAAAGACCATTTTTTTCTTTGCCAGAAGTTTCCCCAAAGTTATATTTTATTTTATTTATTTATTTATTTTTTTTTGAGACAGAGCCTCAAGCTGTCACCCTGGATAGAGTGCTGTGCCATCACAGCTCACAGCAACTCCAATTCCTGGGCTCAAGCGAGTCTCCTGCCTCCGCCTCCCAAGTAGCTGGGACTACGGGCGCCCGCCACAACGCCCGGCCATTCTTTTGGTTGCAGCCGTCATTGTTGTTTGGCGGGCCCGGGCTGGATTCGAACCCAGCAGCTCAGGTGTACATGGCTGGCGCCTTAGTCTGTTGAGCCACAGGCGCTGAGCCCCAAAGTTATATTTTTAAAAAGTATATGTTGCCAATAGTAAAAACACATTCCAGGAAAAACCTGTGATGTTCCTGGGTGTATTTTCCCGTCACTAGGCTTTTCATCTTTCTCCGTTACAGCACCACATCTCCTGGGAGCTGCAGGGCACAGATGAGGTGACACAGCGCATTTCTGACACACAGAATGAGAAAATGAAGACAGCCGGGAAGGCGGGCGGGTGGAGAGCAGGGACGGGCTTTACCAGTATTGATGCCTTCGGTGAGGATCCACACTCCCGTCGTCTCTGCGGCTTTGACCAAACCTTGGCTGAAGATCTTTTTAAGCTTGGAGGGTACCTTAAAGTTCTGGATGCCCCCGTAGACGGAGATCACCAGCTTGGGCAGTTCCATGTTCCACTCTTTCAACATTAAATGTAACAGATGATCCGATTTTGTGTCATAAGAAGTTCTGATATACTGCAAGACAGGCACACACACTCATGAACAGGAAAGAGTGAAAACTATCCGCCAGGCAGACACAATGAACACGCAGCAGGGTGGCTGACGCCGGACCGTGAAAGGAAGTGTCTGGGATCTTTTCAAAAGTTCATCTTCAGGTAACAGAAATATTTACTTTTAAAAGATCCCACATCGCCTTTAAGTTACTTCTGGGAATTACAAGTCACTGTCGGAAAGCTTCCTCTGGTTCTGAGGCTCGGCCCAGTGCTCCCCAGAAGGCCTGGGGCAAGGCAGAAATACTTCAAACAACTGGCCAAAATCACGGCATCAGCAAACCTGTTAATAAAAAGCCCTAAGAAATGGGACTTTTCATAGGGCTTTCCATTTATTTCACATATCTGCATAATTTAAAGTTAAGAACATACATTTAATTTGCTGTAATTTTTGTCTTTTCCTCTTTTTTTTTTTTTGAGACAGAGGCTCACCCAGTTGCTACAAGTTAGAATGCCATGGTGTCAGCCTAGCCTGGCCTCAAGCAATGCTCCTGCCTCAGCCTCTGGGATTATAGGTGGGATTACAGGTGCCCAGAGACTCACCCAGTTGCCGCAAGTTAGAATGCCATGGTGTCAGCAAACTCCTGGCCTCAAGCAATGCTCCTGCCTCAGCCTCTGGGATTATAGGTGAGATTACAGGTGCCCAGAGACTCACCCAGTTGCTGCAAGTTAGAATGCCATGGTGTCAGCAAACTCCTGGCCTCAAGCAATGCTCCTGCCTCAGCCTCTGGAGCAGACGGTATTACAGGTGCCCTCTACAAGGCCAGGCTAACTTTTCTATTTTTAGTAGAGATGGGATCTTGCTCTTGCTCAGGCTAATCTTGAACTCCTGACCTCCTAGGCTCAAGTGATCCTCCTACCTCAGCCTCTAAGTGTTAGTGAGCCACCAGGCCCTGCCTAAATTTTATCTTTTAATGACTTCCTTTATATATCATTATCCCTCTGAAAGCATTTTTCCCAAAATAAATGCTTTTCACAAAATAATCAACACTGAATAGTCAATGCAAAGAAAAATCCAAACTGCCAGGAGCCCCAGAATCATTTTTTACTTTTCCTAAGACAATATTGTATATTATCTTGCTTTCTCCAGTAAATACAGCCACATATAGACCAGATAAAATTGAGATGACTTTGACTTCAGGTATATGCTAACCAACAGCAAGAATAAGCCAGATTTATAAAAAGGAATAAGGACAACAAAAAAGCAGGAATTGGCACCTGTAGCTCAAGCACCTAATGTGCCAGCCACATACACCAGAGGTAGTGGGTTTGAATCCAGCGCTTGCCTGCCAAACAACAATGACAACTACAACCAAAAAATGGCTGGGCGTTGCAGGGACACCTGTAGTCCCAGCTACTTGGGAGGCTGAGGCAAGAGAATCCCTTAAGCCCAGGACTTGACGGTTGCTATGAGCTTTGATGCCATGGTACTCTACCCAGGACAACAGCTGGAGGCTCTGTCTCAAAAAAAAGCAGGAATTATAAAACTATGCCAAAAATGGACGGCTCCTATGGCTCAGTGAGTAGGGCACTGGCCCCATATATCAAGGGTGACAGGTTCGAACCCAACCCCGGCCAAATTGCAACAAGAAAATAGTCGGGCATTGTGGCGGGCGCCTGTAGTCCCAGCTAGTCGGGAGGCTGAGGCAAGAGAATCGCCTAAGCCCAAGAGCTGGAAGTTACTGTGAGCTGTGATGCCATAGCACTCTACCAAGAGTGACAAAGTGAGACTCTGTCTATTAAAAAAAAAAAAAATCCATACCAAAATAACCACAGGTGAAAGTCTCTATACGTGCACATAGGAATTATCACATTAGCTTCCAGAATGTGATACCAATTAAAGACAATTTGCCATTCGTCCATGAACTTCTTAATAGATAATCTTTTTATTTCATAATTAAAATATTATAATTCCTGAACATTGAGACTGTTTAGCTATTGAAAACTGTGAGTAAAAGAAAGAATATAAGGGCTCGGCGTCTGTGGCTCAATGGGCTAAGGCGCCAGCCATGTACACCTGAGCTGGCGGGTTCGAAACCAGCCCAGGCCCGCCAATCAACAATGACGGCTGCAACCAAAAAAAATGGCCGGGTGTTGTGGCAGGTGCCTGTAGTCCCAGCTACTTGGGAAGCGGAGGCAAGAGACTCTCTTGAGCCCAGGAATTGGAGGTTGCTGTGAGCTGTG
>CAUYON010133108.1:0-99257 GCA_963573935.1 Arctocebus calabarensis
AAAAAAATAAACCCGATGTTGAATAAACATTAGTTCTTTTTAAAAATTATGCTTCTTTGGCAAATGGGTTCCCCCCCCCCCCCCCACCAGTGGGTCTGAAATTTGTCTTTATAGCTGGCTTTCTAGTCTGTTTCCAGTTTATGAAGTTCATTTGGCACTTACTGGGTGGCTAGTGTTATTGATTCTCTTTACCCCCAGAACCACTGTAGATGACCCACGGAAAGTGCCAGTCTCCCTCCAGTGCAGCTCTTCCCATACTAGGGAAATGACTCCTGAGCTTTTGTGTGTCCGTATTTGTTGAAGTGGGGTGGTGGCCAGAGGATTCCCTTGACTGGAATTGGCCTTCTCCTAATCTGCCCTCAGAAAATTCTTTATCTGTGCATGAAAAATTCTGATTCCAAAATTTCAAAGCACTCTTGCCTCACAATATGTTCATCTTTGCCAAGACCCTAAAAGCTGCCGATGTGTGTTGGGTTAGCAACATTATATGCGTCTACTTTCTGATTCTGGTAATTCCAGCTTTTCTCTAGCTATTAATTGGGGGATTGGTAGTTTCCAAAGAATTCTTTTTCTTTTCTTTCTTTCTTTTTTTTTTTTTTATTTACAGGGATCTGTCTATGTTGCCCATCCTGCAGTGCAGTGGCTCTTTATCATGTTGATAACAGCTTCTCATTCCTATGCTCAAATGGCCTTTTTGCCTCAGCCTCCCAAGTGGCTGGGACCATAAACACAGACTCTGAAACCCAGCTAAAGATTCATTTTTACTGTTATTTTCTGCCTCACAGTTTTATCATTGTCTTTCTTCTTTTTTTTTTTTTTTTTTTTTTGGAAACAGGGTTTTGCTCTGATGCCATGGATAGAGTGCAGTGGTGTCAGCATAGCTCATGTAACCTCTATGTGCTAGACTCAAGCAATCCTCCTGCCTCAGCCTCCCAAAGTGCTAGGATTACAGGTGTGAGCCACCGTGCCTGGCCTATTAAGGTCTTTATAACAATTTACTACAACTATTTTACTTAAATGGAAAGTTTTAAAGAGTACTCCCATTATTTTTTCTTAATTCATGACCCCATTTTTGTTACTTGTTGTATTTAACATGTTCTAACTTTCAAAAAAAAAAAAAAGAAACGAAAAACAACTGTTTTAATTTTATTTACCCTAAAATACCCTCAAATGTAACATTTTATTATCTAGAACACTAAAGAGTCTTTACTGGAAGGTTTTTTACAGAAATTTTCTGAAAACATTTGCTAAGTATTTCAACATTAAGGAATAGAAAAATAATAACGAAAGTAACAATTACTGAGGCTTTACTATAGATATTTGGTTACAATATTATTTCATTTAATTTTTCAAAAAAAAAAGTTATGTGTTAAGTATTACAACTATTCATTATACTATTCAATGAGCAGACAGAAGCTTGGAGGGTCTGAGAAACTTGTCTCAGGACACAATCCAATAAATAGCAATTCTGGGATTTATGCCCAGATCATTCCCAGGCTAAGGCATAACTTTTAATAACTATAATATAGTATATGATTAAATTATATTTGGCAAATGAGGGGACATTTATGTCCATTCATTTTTAAATGAAAACACAGCTCGGAACACCAAGAAATTTTATGAACATCAGTGTCATTCATTTCCGCTTATGTTGTGTGTGTCTTAAAGGAGAGCTGCTTCCACAGTATTGATCAAAGCCTGTAAAATTCACCATGGAAAAGAAGAAACAGCAGAGCTAACGTATCGACCACAGGCCCCTAAACGCAAATTGATACACTCAAGTCAATCGCCCAGTTTTAATAAACCTCGTCTCGGCATACATAATCGATAGTAGGGGCAATTTAAATTAGCTGTGTCCTGTTTTTACAAGACTAACGTGCAACGTGTCACACTTCAGCACGTGATATTTGGTCACCTGGGAAACACGGCTTTCTTGTATCAAACTAAAATGTTTCAAAGTTAAATGCCACTTGTAATAAAATAGATGAATACACTGTTTAAATTTCTCCTTGTAAAACTTTTAGTATTCGGAAAAATGACTACTCTTAATTCCAAGGCCGCCATTTGTCCTGCTATAGTAGGTACTTCACATCCTTATCCCACTTAATTGCCGCGACAATTGGATGGGATAGGTATTAGCTCCAGTTCTGAGGGAAGTTGGCCACACAGAAATTAAATCTCTTGTTCCAGAACCCACAGATGTTAAAGGACCTGGAGCATTAAACACTTCTGCATATTTAACTAAATAAAATTCCCTCCTCTGTAAGTATTTGCCTTTTACTTTCATATGAATTGTAATTTTAATCATTTCTATACCAGTGTATCATAAAGCACACTGCATTTATTTAGAGAAAAATGAAAAGGTGCTTTTTAAGCTATTTTTTTCCTAAGTGATAGTGTTATTAAAGGCTTGTCCACCAGCTTTAGTATCATTGTTAGTGTAATTATTATAAAATCTTTATGGGTGCTAGGGTACCAGAAATCCAATTATAAATTTACTTGCAAATTTAGGAAGCAATAACTCATGGGCTTTAAAAAAAAAAAAAAAGAAAACAACATACTTAATGAGTGGATAAGGGATTCTCTGCTTTGAGAAACAAATGTTCTTAGAAGATAACCTGCAAATAGACCCCAGGAAGATTATGTGAATGCACCACTAACCATCCATTTCTTTTCTATTAATAGATATCATTGCCTTCTACACATGGTCTGCTTTTAGGAATTTTTGTTTTGGCTACAAGTAGTCATTAGTTGTCTGTAATTGTCTGATCACAGCTAAGTTGGTTACATTTGCCAAAGTTTGGGTTAAAGCAAAGATAATTATGAGACTAAGAAGATGAATATAATCACACTTCATACATTTCGTTAAAAGTAAACGTGATTGTATTTATGAAAAGAGGTTTATAAATACCGTACAAACATGAACTCAGGGTCTCTGGACTTTCTGTACATCAAGGCCCAGAAAATTAAGTCCAGCAAGGACACACAGTGGCATTTCTAAATATCAAAATCATGGTTTTTCTACTCTTCCAAGTTGGCTTGGGTGAAACTGTTCCCACAGCAACAGAGTTACAGGAATGCTCCACTGCACACGTCTAGGGGGCGCCACTTCACATCGTCATCTATAAACCATGCATACCCTGGAGCACGGCTTGAAACTCCAAGTACATGGTGGCCCCTGGAGTTGTGTGCCAGGTGGAATTCTTCAATATCCCCAACCCAGTGGCATTTCCTTTCTTCTTTTAAACACCTAGCATAAAAACTCTTTGTCCCTTTTAGCGATTATCCTTGCAACAACTTTTTTTTTTTTTTTATTAAATAAGGGGTGGGGTGTTATATGTTTTTTCTCAAAATACATCACTTTGCAGAGCCCTGCATTTTGCGGGTGACATTGGGGAGTTCAACATGTTCTTAATATTAGTATTGTAAAAAAATGGTTAATTCTTGACACTATCCTGAATATTTCTATTTTTTTTGTATTTTCACTTTATGTTGTTTGGCTTTCAGAAATATTACTTTGTCCTCCATCCCTCTGACTCCCGGAACCCCTTAAGTAGTAGTTCTTTACCAATGTTTCCTCTTCCAACCTACAACGGTTGGTTTCTTGCAACTATAACTCCTAGTTCTTCTTCATCTCTTAGCCATTGACTATCTCCCACTGCCAAGATGAAGGCTTTGGGACTGAGACAAGCCTAGGTTTGGAATCCCAGCTCCTATACTGATTCCCTGCGCCTGCTCTGCACAAAACCAGGACTCTCTGTTCTCTGTCTTCCACTATCAGACCAGATCAATGACACTAATCTCACAAGATAGATCTGAGGAATAAACAATACCATGTATAAACACCACCATATGTCCTCACAAATTCTAGTCCCAATATTATGATAATTTCTATGTAATTGCCTTTTCATTAGAATTTAAATTCTGGGAACTGGAGATTCCAGCCTCGATTACTATTGTATACTCAGAGCCTAGCAGGGTGCTCTACACGGAGGGTGCAGTGTAACTATAACCTGAATGCAAGCTACAACCTGTGATCTGGCTTCTCACTAGTAAACCCAGCTGGGAGCCAGAAGTACCACAAACTCTAACATTATCTACTGACTTGCATTTCTTAAAGGGAAAAAAAACTGTCCATTCAAAATTTAAATTAACACCTCATAAATTCCCCTTTCTCCTATTCTGTCACCATCTCATAACTCTCCTTTCTTTCTTTGTTACTGTTGTTCTTTTTTATCATCCTTCATTCCCTGGTCTTTCTCTCTCTCGCTACTCATATTTTGCAAAATCCAAGAACAATAGAGGGAGCAGAAGAAGATGATCACTTGAAGTCAAGGACAGGGATTCATATTAACTGTCGAAAGGAAAGAAGGCGTCACCAGAGAATGGCTGTTCCTGCATTAACGAAGGTACCTCTAAGACAGTTATATTTTGAATGAATGAATTAAGGCCTTTATTCTGGTTCCACCTTCTTAACACCTGTCTTCTTCTTTTCTTCTTCATCTTATTCGTTGCCCATACCTAGCAAATTCTATACCATGTTCATTTTGAAATGTGTTTTCAACTTAACAATAAGTGATTGATTCATGCTATTCCCTAACATTGTAACCGAGTCAGCAAGACTCCTACTGCTAACGGAGAGAGGGCCCTGCTAGAGCAGAGTAAGTGAAGTGAGGGGTGCGAACCCAAGGGGGCTGTCATGAGATGCCAAACAGCTCACAGTTACTCTCCAGATGGTGCCTTGAACGTGTTCCAAGGCAATGCAGGGCAGAATCAGAACGAGGGAAGCGCTGTTTTTTTGTATTGTATTCCCTAATAATTACATGAGGTGCTACACTTTCCCTCTTAATTATAAGCTCTTTGAGGGCAGGGGCTTTAATAACTCATTTATTCCTTTTACAACTGTCGTGGTGATCCAGCAAAATACTAAGCCCACTGCGAATTCATAGTAAATTGAAAAAGAGTTTTGAATGCATGTGATTTAGCTTTCTTTAGACTTGTGGAGATGAGAACAAAGACCCCTCCTCAAGAAATTGAAGGAGACGGGGTGTGGTGGCTCATGCCTACAATCCCAGCACTCTGGGAGGCCTGGGAGGGAGGTTCCATTGCGCTCAAAAGTTTGAGACCAGCCTGAGCAAGAGCATCTTAGACTCTGTCTCTACTAAAAATACAAAAATTAGCCAGGCACAGTGGCCTGTACTCCGAGGGACTCAGGAGGCTGAGGCAGGAGTTATGGCTTGAGCCCAGGAGTTTGAGTTTGCCGTGAGCTAGGCTGAGAGCTATGGCATTCTAGCTTGGGTGACAGGCTGAGACTGTCTCAAAAAATAAAAATAAAAAAGGAAAAATGGCTCATGCCTGTAATCCTAGCATTCTGGGAGACTGAGGCAGGTAGACTGCTTGAGCTCATGAGTTCACGATCAGCCCGAGCAAGAGTGAGATCCTGTCTCTAAAAATAGCTCAACATTGGGGTGGACACCTGTAGTATCGGCTACCTGGGAGGCTGAGGCAAGAGGATCACCTAAACCCAAAAGTTTGAGGTTGCTATAAGCTGCGATGCCATGGCACCCTAGGGAATCTCTCTTAAAATACTAGATAAAATCTTGGTTAATTTAATTGCTTTGTTATTTTACCCTACCTACATCTGAAAATCATGCTGGTAACAAGCCTCCGTGTCATACTGATGATTTTAAAGAGAACACAGTAATTGTTGGTGAAGTTTAGAGAATTGGGCTAGATAGCAGCTGGGTCTCATGGAGAGATGGTGGATGTGAATTCACGTCTTGGCTCCAGCAATCATGAACTGCATGATATGGAGCAAATCTTTTGATCTTTTCCTTTTAATTAATTTCTAGCTAGATCTGACTTCATCTGTAGGGATGTTAGAGATAAATATAGAATATATTTAATGCAGTACCTGCCATAGAATACTTCTAAAAAACTTGCTAGGGTTGTAACAGAGTAGCCGCCTCTTTTCCCATAGACACAGAGCTGTGAAATTGAGAGTGGGGAATATGTTGAGAGTGAGAGGAAATGGCCTGAAGTTTTCTGTCTCTTTAAAAGTCCCCCTACTCTTTGGAAGCTGAAATCTGCATCCTGGCCCTTGGGGCCCTTGAGTGGCGATCATGGTAGAGGTGTGGAATACTCTCAGGGAGTCATGTTTTTGTCTTTGGTAGAAATGGGACAGAGGTGGGACTCATTATAGTTGAATGTCAATACTCCCTCCCTTTAAAAAGCTCTGTGTTTCTGCCATGTGCAGGAAAATTGTTATTTTGCGATGAGCAATGTGTCATCTTTCTTCCTTTGCTGGCAATGGAGTAAATTCCCCTTTCCTTCTTCTCAAAAACCACTTGTTCTTGTTTTTTTTCTGATGTGACCACCAGAACAAGTACTGAACTTTCAGTAATACTATAGCCTCCATAATAATACATTACTATCCACATACTTTAACCTGAAGCTAGCAACCCCAAAATATAGTCTTAAAAAGAGAATCAATCTCACCTAATGTTCACAACGCAGGGTACACTTCAAAATCACTAAGAGTAAATTACAAATGTCTTACCACACAAATAAGTAAATGAAGTGATGGTTATGTTAATCAGTTTGTTTTAAGCATTCCACCTTGTACATCAAATCATCACACTGCTATCATCAAACTGGTAATTGTGGCTCCCAGTTATCTTGCAAAACTGCATTGGCTTCTGGCTGCCAGCAGACTGCTCGCCCCATAAATGCATACAATTATGCTTTAATAAAGAAAAATCACATTTAAATAAATAAATAAATATGTAGATATTTTGAAAAAGAGAGAATTAAAGTTTTACCAAGAGTCAAGCTTTCGTACACTGTCATTCAATCTCCCTCTTTAAAATATGCTCTTCATACATTGACTGTTCCCACGGTATTCCGTCTCTACCTTGCTGGTTTCACCCTTCACACGCTTCTAATTCATGCTGGTGTTTTTCAAGCCATGGCTTAGTCATCATTTGGATGCAATATTTAGGTTACCTAATTGCGCTCCATAAACCAATTCCCTCTGGATTACAGTCGCCTTCTCTGCTTGGTTTTGGGTTACCCACTTCGGTACCACTGGGGCCTTGACGCAGGGCCAGATGAAGGCAACACACCTGGGGTGGGGGGGTCCCTGCACCCCATGTTTCACCAGGTGTGCCGAGAAGTCTCCAGGCTCCCAGTTATCTTGCAAAACTGCATTGGCTTCTGGCTGCCAGCAGACTGCTCGCCCCCCTCCCTTTCACTTAGTAACTGTGAGAACAAAGAAGTCTGCTCCTGTGAGAGACACAGGATTCAGCAGTGTTTGAGATGATTAAAAACAAGAAAGAGATTTCTTATGGCTTTTGACAGGGCTTTCTCCTCCCTGCTGGTGGAAGGCAGAGCTTCGTTACCATTCTGCTGCTACGCAAGGGGTTTCCAGCAACGCTGCACCAAGCCTCACTCAAACAAAACAAAGAATTTCATTCTGTGAATAGTCTGAAATGTGTGCAGGCCGGGGACCTCCTTCCCGGAAATGGAGTGCCTAAGTGACTCTCTCTATCTGACAAACTCATAGAGTCACTTCAGGGATCTCACGTTTGATTTGCATATTGACCATGTAAACATGTGGTTCTGAAGGAGATTCTTTGGTGCTTCTGAACCCTCAGTCACGTAGTATTTCGCAACTTGTTTTCCCAACAGTGTTTACTTGAAATGAGTGTTTGGGATGGAGGCAGGGAGCCAGGGGGTGACCTTTCCGAAATGGTTTTTGAGGCTAGTTTGGAGGAGTTCTGTGACACATATTTGCACATTTCTGGAACTTTTGTTCAAGTCAACAAGTCTCTACTGAGCACACATAATGTCCTCAGAAATGTGTTATATCATAAGGACATGAGAACATTATCCTTTAGATTTTAGGCTTATCTGGCTGATTCCATTCTCTGGGGATTATGGAGAGGTAAGAGAGTTATATTTGTTTCCTAGGCTTCTATAACAAATTATTACAAACATGATGGCTTAATGCAATAAAAATTTATTTTCTCATGATTCTAAAGGTCTGAAGTCTGAAACTAGGATGTCCATAAGGCCATTCTTCCTCCAAAAGGTCTAGGGGAGACTCTTCCATACCATGTTTTAACTTCCAATGGGTGCCATCTACCTGTGGCTCACTTTGGCCTATGGTTGTCTCGTCCAGTCTTTGCTTCTCTCTTCACAATGTCTTCCCCTCTGTGGATGGCCTCTCTTCTTGTGTCTCTCTGAGACTCTCTCTACCTTTCCCCTATAAGGATACTTGTATGGGCTTGGCACCCATAGCTCAGTGGTTAGGGCGCTGGCCACATTTGCTGGGGCTGTTTGGTTTGAAACCAGCCTGGGCCTACTGAATGACAATGACAACTGCAACCAAAAAAACCCAGCCGGGCATTGTGGCGGGTGCCTATAGTCCCAGCTACTTGGGAGGCTGAGACAAGAGAATTGCTTAAGCCCAAGACTTTGAGGTTGCTGTGAGCTGTGATGCCACCGCATCTATTGAGGGTGACATAGTGAGACTCTGTCTGTAAAAAAGGATACTGGTATGGTTAATTTCATGTGTTAAATTGACTCAGCCCTGGGCTGCTAAGATACCAAAATTCCATTCCATCTACCAACCTGTAAATTTAGGAAAAAAAGTTATCTGCTCCCAAAATATAATGATCGAACAGGCACAGTTAATAGTTATAGACATTCCTATTCTAAAGGGAGAAAATGAAAGGAATAAAGTGGTCATTGATTACAAGCAATTCAAAACTCAGCAAGGCAAACTGCATTGGGTTTCAAGACTTACGCGTAATCTACTATTGCTTAAAGCTATGACCTCTGGCCCTGCAGCTCTGTCCTCTGTACCCAAGATTCTGCCCTCAGAATTATTCCTCCTTTCACTTGATGGTAGTACATGATTGTAGCCAAGTAGTTTTGTCAGCCTGTTGTCGGCTTGTAGAATCCCAGAAGTCTGACAGTCTTTCTCCATTAAGTCCCATATGTGTCCCTTTTAGGCCAATCCGGCAGTGTTTCTGCTGATACAACCCCATTTCTTTGTGGGCAAGAGACATGAACAGAAAATTCTCTGAGGATGACAGGTAAATGGCCAAAAAGCACTTCAAAAAATGCTCATCGTCTTTAATCATGAGAGAAATGCAAATCAGAACCACTTTATACATAACCTAATTCCAGCAATATTAGCCCACATCTCAAAATCCCCAAACTGCAGGTTTTGGCATGAATGTGGAAAGAAGGGAACACTTCTATACTGCTGGTGGGACCCCAAACTAATACAGACATTTTTTGGAAAGAAGTATGGAGCATTCTCAAGGAACCAAAAGTTGACCTACCATTCGATCCCACCTTTCGATTACTAGGTATCTACCGTGATGAACAAAAATAATTTTACAACAAAGACATTTGAACCAGAATGTTTATTGCATCCCCATTCATAATTTCTAAGTCATGGAAGCAGCCCCAATG
This sequence comes from Arctocebus calabarensis, assembly GCA_963573935.1. Classification (NCBI taxonomy): domain Eukaryota; kingdom Metazoa; phylum Chordata; class Mammalia; order Primates; family Lorisidae; genus Arctocebus; species Arctocebus calabarensis. Next base: position 9,487 of record CAUYON010133108.1, read on the forward strand.
CCATCGACCCATGAATAGATTAACAAGCTATGGTATACGTATAGCATGGAATACTATTCAGCCATAAAAAGATGGAGACTCCACATCTTTTAGGTTTACCTGGATGGAGTTGGAACATATTCTGGTCAGTAAAGTATCTCAAAAATGGGGAAAAAGTATCCAATGTGCTCAATACTACTATGAAACTAATCTATAATCAGTCACACATTAATATGAATGATAAAACACAAACATAGTCCAGCAAGAAGGAGGGGAGAGGATGGAGAGTGGAGGGGAGAGGGCTGATGGAGGGGAGAGGGCTGATGGAAGGAGGAGGGAGGGCATTTGGTGACATCTCACCTAATGTGCGCAATGCAAGGGTACATTTCAAAACAAGAAGAATAAATTATAAATCTGCAAGAGTACATTATAAATGTCTTACCACAAAAATAAGTAAATGAGGTGATGGTTATGTTAATCAGTTTGATTTAAGCATTCCACATTGTATATCAAATCATCAGATTGTATCCCTTCAAAGTATACAGCGATGATTTAATAAAAAACAAAACAAAAAACCTTGTGACTCTCATGTGTGTCAAAGGAACTCACATTATGAGACAAAAGCAGCCTTGAAAGAGCTTTCCTGGAGAGCCCATCTCTATACTCAGCTTCTGCTGAATGCTGAGTTAATTCAGGAGTCACAGCACTTTACCAAATGATTGTCCGGCCTCATCCTTGGACTTCTCTCAAGAGCATGCTTTTCTGGCAGTGAGTCTTCATCTTAATCTCAGTTTGTTGTTTTTGTTTGAATTTGGATAGGTTGTGAATTCAGCAAATTTATTAATTCCTAGTTCCTTTCTACTCAGTTGCTGTTTCCTCAATCTCCTTCTTTCCCCTTGCATTTTCTATGACAGCAAGAAGAAATGAGGTTGCTGGCGGCGTCTGTGGCTCAAAGGAGTAGGGTGCCAGCCCCATATGCCGGCGATGGCGGGTTGAAGCCCAGCGCTGGCTAAAAAATAATAAAAAAATAATAATAAGAAGAAATGAGGTCGCCCCTTTGACCCCTGTCTTGGAAATCTCAGCTAAATATCCAAGTTCATTGCTCATAAGTTCTGCCTTGACACAACTGTAGGACCTTATCAACCTCAGTTTTCTGCCACTACATAGCAAGTTTCCAATAACATGCTCCTTATTTTTTTAAGCCCTCACCAGGAGTGCTTTTATGGAAATATCCATATTTCTACCAACATTCTGTTGATGACAATACAAGTATTCTCTGAAATAACAGAAAAGTTCTCTACCATGTTCTTCACTTCCTCCTGAGCCTTCACCAGAATCTCTTCCAAAACCCGTATTTCTACAAATAGTCCGTGTAGGGAAGTCCAGGGTTTTGCTATTATGCTTTACCAAGTTCTTCCAGCCTCTGTCTATTACCCAATTGCAAAGCCACATCCACATTTTCAAGCATTTATTATTTATACCTGTGTTAGTTTTCTACTGCTGTCATAACAAATGACCACATATCTGATGGCTAAAAACAATTGAAAGTTATACTCTCGTGGAACTAGAGGCTAGAAATATAAAGTCAACTTCACTGAGTTGAAATCAAGGTACCAGCAGGGCTATGGTCCCTGTGAATGCTCAAGAAGGGAGTCTGTTCTTATGAGACTTCAGTCTTTGTCTTCACATCACTACTTTCCTTCTGTCTTCTCTCTGTGTCTGGGCCCTATTTTCCTCTGACTCTTCTTTTTCTTTCTTTCTTTCTTTTTTTTTTTTGTGGGTTTTTGCCCAGGGCTGGGCTTGAACCTCCACCTCTCTGGCATATGGGCCCAGCACCATACTCCTCTGAGCCACAGACACTGCCCCCTCTGACTCTTTTTTATAAGGATGCATGTGCTTTCATTTAGGTCCCACTCAGATGATCCAAACTATTGTTCCAAATTCCAGTAATTAGGACATTGATGTCTTTTTGGGGAGCCATCTCTCTGAGGTACATATTATTATGTCCATTGTATAGATAAATAAATTGAAAATCAGAGAGGGACTGTCTTAGTATATTTTGTGTTGCTATAAAGAAATATCTGCGACTGTGTATTTTACAAAGAAAAAATATGTATTTGGCTCACAGTTGTTCTAGATGGAAAATTAGGCATCTGGTGAAAGCATCAGGCTGCCTGTGCTCATGGTGGAGGGAGCTGGCCTGTGTGGAGATAGCATGGGAAGAGAGTGAGCAAGAGGGAGCAAGGAGGTGCCGTCAGACTTGTAACACCAGCTTTTGTGCAAACAAAGTAGAATGAGAACTCACTCACGCTTCTAGGGAGGTTGTTAATCTATTCGTGAGGGATCCACTCCCAGGAACTAAACACCTCCCCTTAGGCCACCACCTCCAACATTAAGGATTAAATTTCAATGTAAGATTTGGAGGGTCTAATTATAGCAGGGACTAACATCCCCAAAGTCTCACAGCTGGTTTATCTGGCTTTATAGGCAGAGATATACCTTAGCTATACTGCTCCACCAGTCAGGAGTTGATGTTCTTAATCAAAAGAAAAGTGCATATGCACAAAACGATTCCCTTATAATCCACACCTGCTTCCCTTTATGGTGTGTCCATATGCTTTTAAAATAACGAGTAAGGAGAATGACCCAACTGCAACTAGATAGATTGTGAAGGTAACACTGATTTTATTTTTAAATCTTTTATTGGATTACAGATGTTCATTAATTCTCATTCACTGCCTCAGGTGAAAGATTTATTGCTGTGTGATGGCAGCGTTACATTCAAGCAGTAAGGAGGCGAGTGTGTGACTCAAAGCACCCCTTGGCTCCATGTTTCGCATCTGGTGAAAGATTCAGAGTGAGGAGGCGCCGAGGCAGTGACACAGGGAGACTGGCCAATCCCTCGTAAACAACAAGTCGGCATCCGGCTCTCTCTGAGTCACCTTCGAGTGAGAGAAAGAAAGGAAAATGGAGTTCCCTCTTGAAAGAGAACGGTGGAAGCTCCTGTAAATTTAAATGCACATGATAGAAAAATTAAACACTGATGGAAAAGACAGATTGGGAAGTAAAAGGTCAAGTACAAGCAATGACTCGAGAGAGAGAGAGAGAGAGGTTTTGGAAACCTGGCATTGACACAGTCTTCAGTGGAAGCAGGTGCGTGGCTGGGCAGACAGAAGGGGAAAGTGGGTGGAGGTGGTGCCGCCTGTTTGTGTAGGGGGTTTCCGACCAGAGCTGAACCCCAGGCCAGGCTTAGAGAAGCAGGTCATTAGGAGATTTTCCAACAAAAACACTGTTTCTTTTTCCTTTTTTTTTTTTTACTTTACAAAGCAATATTTATTATTTATTGCTAGTAGTAATATATCAAATATAATCGATGTTAATGTGAATCACACAAACAGACAAGTAAACATATGGAAAATAAAGATCTCTGGTAATGCAATTTACAGAAACTATCACTCTTAACATTTTATTCTGAGCCTTTCCTATTGTATGCTTTTGTATAGATAATTGTATCTATTTATACACTTTTTTTCTACTTTGGAACTGTGGTACACAATCTGCCCTGTGGTCCACTTTTTCCTTTTAACTAAGAACCTACTGTAAAGATTTTCAGATAATTATTCTTCTAAAACATATATATATTTTTTGAGACAGAGTCTCACTCTGTCGCCTTAAGTAGAGTACTCACAGCAACCTCAAACTCAAGTGATCCTCTTGCCTCAGCCTCTCAAGTAGCTCAGACTACAGGTGTCCATCACAACGCACAGCTAATTTTTCTACTTTTTTAGTAGAGGCAGGGTCTTGCTCTTGCTTAGGCTGGGCTATAACACCTGAGCTCAAGCTATCCACCCACCTCAGCCTTCCAGAATTCCAGGATTTCAGGTGTGAGCCACCCTCATCCAGTCCAAACATGATTTTAACAGCTATACAGCTTTCCATCATCCAGATATTTATTACTGTTCTTTTAAATAAATAGCTATTCTGAGCACTAGGTTGTTTCCTATTTTATAACAAATATTGATCTGGACAACAAGTTTGTACCTATATATTTTGTGCATATAAATTGGATACCAGGTTTAAATGTGAACCAAGAGAGTCCCAGCAGGTATTCAATACTAATATTATCTATTTCTCCTTCATGTATATCACACACACACACACACACACACGTGAATGTATGTATACACATATAGGTTCACACAGAATGATAAAATGAATAACCTTACAAAACAAATAACCATCTACTGCAATGCTGAAGAGGTACTTGAAATATATAAATGGTAAATCTTAACAGTCAAATTCAGTCCTCTCTGATGTTGTAAACTACATTCTTCCCTCTAAAACATTACTACTACTAATAATAACTTACCCAAGTTGAGCACTAACTATGTGCTAGACAAGCTACTAAGTATTTTATGTGAACCATCTCATCTAACTCTTCCGATAATTCTGTAATTTGTGCACATGGAAAGGGGGTGATAGCTCTCCTCCTCCTCATAAAGGTCCATGCTTAACATCCCTATAACAAAACACAGGTTAACAAGAGAAAAGCATAACACATTTATTAAATACAAAGCCACATATTAAACCCCCCCCAAAACATATTTTAAAAAGCCACCCAATACCATTAAATAAAGACCTAATGGTAGATGCCTAAATAACTTCTTTTTGTTGTTGTTGCAGTTTGGGGCCAACTTTGAACCCACCACCCTCATAATATAGGGCCGGCGCCCTACTCCTTGAGCCACAGATGCCACCCTTAGATAACTTCTTTATGGAGGAGAGAAGTGTGCATGTGGTGGGAAAGCCTGAAACTTACTCAATGCAGAATATAAAGGTCTTAACACAGTAACTGAGAAAATGCCATGAAGGTTATGTTTAACAGTTTGATGAAAATATTCCAGATTGTATATCAAACCAGCACATTGTACCCCATGATTGCATTAATGTACACAGCTATGATTTAACAAAAAAATAAAAATAAAAAGAATGGGCCCAAAGACCAGACAATGGTTTATGAGTGATTCTCTTAGAATGCTGAATGAGACCAAAGGACAAATAACAGCTGTGGAACAGTTACTGTGCACAAGGTGAGCAGAACTACTCTGTCAGCAAAGGTGGTGTCATTATGCAGATATAGCCCCCAGGGACATGAAAAGTCTGCGTGGACATTGCAGTGATTCCCAGGCTCTTCCTTTCTCCCTGGTTAATATTCCCTGGTTACTTAATGAGACTCCTAGAGACTGGGTTTTAAAACACTAGCATTTCTTTTAGAAGTTTTTTCAGGAAGTAAGGGAACTTTTAGAAAGAGTCTTTCCTGTGCTTTGGAAAAGGGAGTGGATCAGAGAGACAGAGAGTGGGGAGAAGGTCAGAGAGAGGACCTAATCTTCCCTCTTTACACCAGCGTGTCAAAGAGCCACATTTTGGGGTATCTGTTTCTGAGCCCCAACAAAGTAAACAACTATTATCATGTTATCACTTCAATTTAAGAATTGAAAAATTAAAGCAAAAAGAATTTGTGCAAAGTCACACAGCAATTTACCATATTTGTCTGGAAGTCTCAGTATGTGGAAATATTATATTTCAGGATGACGTCTGTGTTTGAATATACTATGTAGGTTTGAGACAGGATTCCTTAGTACCTAATTTAGCCTAAGGGTGAATAAACATTGTAATGGTGGCAGTGCAGTGCACTGGTTCACATTACAACCAATAGAGCCAGATTGCTTAAATTCAAATTTCAACTCTGGCACTTCCTGGCTGTGTGACCTTAGACAAGTTAATTAACATCTCTGTGCTTGTGTCTACTCTTCTTTAAAATTGGAATAATTATAGTTACAAAAATTGTATAAGATCATTTAATAAAATGTAAGTGATCTTTTAGAGTATGACTTAAGTAAACATTAGGTAATATCCAAAAAAGGAATAATAATAATGACAAAAGCATTAAACAAAAACATAACAGAAAATTGAGGCCTTTACTCTTACCTTCAGATGTAAGAAACAAGAAGATTTCTGTTGGAAAGTTCCAGTTAGACTTTCTCATCTGGTAACATTTAGGGTGTAGTGAAAATTAGAAAATACTACAAAAGTCTAATAAGTAACTTTTGACTATTTTACATGTCTTAAAATAATTAGTTATTGAGTCCCCAATAACTAATAACTCCAGCACAAATCAAGAGAGTTACTGGTTCCCTGCTGGGTGGGGCTTCTTCAATTCACACTAAGAACTGAGATCACATTTCTAGTATTTAGGAAAACAAAACCAAAGAGATGTAAAAAAAAGAAAAAAGTCTGCAGGCATGGGTCAGAGAAGGGTTTCAGCTTGATTAGAAGATGGTTCCACATCGATACTTATACATCCTTAAGCTTGATACTCTTGACTCACCAAATCATTCTAAATAAGATAGTTGTCGGACACCTGGGAAGGCAGGAGTTGGAGGGATACGGAGTGAAAGCATTTTATATTGAAAGGGACATGGGTCCAAAGGCCAAGACAATGGAGGCCTTGGATTCAGGGGTGATTGACACACACAAAAATGACTAGAATCCAGGTTTCCAAGCATTATTCAAGTATAATTCTACTACCTCATCCCATTTATGCACGTGTGCATGCATAAACATGTGTATTCATGGATAGACATATCTGTTTATATGTGTGTATGAATGTGTTAGGTATGTATACGTATGATTGTGCACATGTGAGTGGATATTCACATGCATGAATGTACGTATGGGAGTATACAATGGCTGTACGTGTGCATGAAAATATGTCTGTGTGTTTATATTTCATGTTGTATATTCTATCAAGTGCCTCCTGACAGTGCTGCTGCATAATTTATGTCATGAATAATTGATAATATCCATACAGGAAGTTTAGGTTAATTTACATCAAGATGTTTTTTGAACACATTTAGACATTTCTCACAGCTACACATATAGCTGCACACGTATAGATTTTGTTTTTGTGTTCACGGACTTTGTTTTGCTGATGCAGCGCTGAGCTGCGGAGATATTTTCAGAGAGCAGATCTGAAGAGGTAAGATCAAGTGACATTGTAACTGAAGTCTGCATTTTTGGTAAGACTTTTCCTCGGCTTCTTTGTCACTGTGCATAAGACAAGCCATGCTGTGCTGTCTCAGACAAAGGAGCTGGCAAGAGAAAGGCCACAAGACTTTACTTCTTATCTATTGATTTATGCACAACTGGTGTGAAAAACCATACCTCCCTGTTTACTCTTGATTCATTTTATAAAAAATATGCTATGATTTCCCTACATGAAAGTAAAAAACCTTTATTATGATCCCATGTATTGTTTTTCATAGCAAGACCCACTCATTTCATCTAATATCAGGATAGCATTTCTTTTTATCTTAACTCTTTCTTTTCCTTTACATAGGAAACCAGGCTCAGCGGTGACAAAGGTTATAAGGGTCCCTTAGTCAAATGCCATAACCTAAATGGTCCCTGCAGGTTAGGTATGTTGCTTGGTTTGATTTCTTTGCACTGAAATACCTTTCTACATTTCCTGCATCACACTAGGGTGGAGAAAACGGAAGAATAATTGGCATATTCCTTTTGATCTTTAGTAGAATGTGATGTTGGGAATCTCCTTGTTGGCAATTTCAGCCTCGTTACCAGGATGTGTGCCACTGCAGTAATAAAATAAGCAGCTCAGCTAGAAGATTAAGGCAATTGCATGACATTATGTTAAATGCTGGTATGCAGTTTTGGGGAAATAAATATGACTGTCTGACAGGCAAGTTCCCTTACACAGCAGTTACAGTGTGGAATAGGTGAATGAATGAATGAATGAATGAGTGAGTGAATTTTGCCATTCCTCTATACTATTGATACTATTAGTGCCATAATATTTTTTTGCCCCAAATGGCCCACTTCTTATAATTTTATAAATATAAGTATCTTTGGGTATTTAATATTATATAAAGTATAGGACTATTTAATTAAGTTCAGTTTTCTATTCTGTTCATGTATAAACACAAGACATAGATTACACCTTGGAAAACTGAGGCTTGGAAACCTCAAATAATAATAGTGATAATAAAGAATGACGATACACAGTGGCTATCCTTGAACTGCTTATTATACAGAATTAGCATATTAATTTATTTATTCATTTATTTTTGAGACAGAATCTCATTTTGTTGCCCATGGTAGAGTGCCCGCGTCATCATTGCTCACAGCAATCTCAAACTCTTGGGCTTAAGCCATTCTCTTGCCTCAGGACTACAGGGACCTGCCACAATGCCCGGCTATTTTTAGAGACAAGGTCTCACTCTTGCTCAGGGTGGTCTCGAGCTAGTGACCAGGCAATTCACTCGCCTTGGCCTCCCAGAGTGCTGGGATTACAGGTGTGAGCCGCTGCGCCTGGCTCCAGAGTTAACATATTTAAATTAATCCTCATAATCCCTATAGGAGGAAATTATTATTTTTTCCTCTATAGACAAGGGAATTGATACACTGAAGTTAAGAAGCCATGATATGATAAAGGGTGTAATAAGAAACAGTTATCTGTTGAGCAATTCTTTGATGCTGAGATTCGTTAGCAATGCAGATATCACTACATTCTCACCACGATCTCACGAGATGGGGATTGCTATCTTCAAAAGCAGATGAGGAAAAATAAATAAATAGCCTAGTCACTCCGCTACTAAGTGGAATAGTCAGCATGAACCTAGCTGTCTCTGTGTTCTAATCCTGCAATAAATGTCTCAACATAGCAGAATTTGTGTAATATCACCCTAGGAGTCAAGCATATGGTAGCCCCGCTTATCCTCGAGGGAGATGGTCTGCCTGAACCCTCCATTAATATCCTATAGATAACTGACACAAACTTCTTTTGTCTTCATAATTTCACAGCTAGAACATCCATTCTTAGATCTTAGTAACCTCAGCAAATGATTTTTTTTTCTTAGCTTATTAAATGGAGTACTTTTACCTTTTCACTTAAAGGAAGCACTTTACAGGTTCTCTCTGGCACATACAGATTGCCAACATCACCACTCTTGCCTTTGAGACCATTATTAACACACTTACGGTGCATCTTAGAAGGGTACAGGTGAAACTTACTAAATGTAGAATATAAATGTCTGTACACAATAACTAAGAAAATGTCATGAAAGTTAAGTCAACCAGTTCGATGAAAATATTTCAAAGTGTATATAAAACTAGCACACTGTACCCCATGATTGCATTTATGTACACAATCATGATTTAATTTAAAAAAAAAAAAAAGAAGAAGGTTTACCTGAACACAAACACTGGACATGGTGACAGTCTCCATTTGTTAATTGAGTGATTAACAAGTAGGTGATGTACATGGTGCATGCTTGAAAATGTGTGAGTTGTTAATTTCTAAAATTTTCCACTAAACATCTTTGTATGGCAGGTGAGGGGAAAAGTACTATACTTTGTAGAATGGAGAACTAAGAGGACTTAAGAGATACTCCAGTCCTGCTAAATGAAGAAACAGTTTTAGGCCCTGAATTTGCAAAGCTAATGATCAGTTAGACTGTGATTTCAAATCAATTAGAAGAACTAGGGTGTTTTTTTTTTTAACTGTTTATCAGAGAACGTGGGAGAGAATTGTTCATTATCAATGAAATAACCAGGTATTTTTTGACTGTTAACTAAGTCTTTTAGAGCTGTGTGTGTATAGTACCAGACTGTTTGCGTAAACTGAAAAGAAAATCACTAAGTCCTAATACCAAAGGGAGGTTACCAGTTGACCTTTTGCCTTCTTTCAGAAAGCAGAGAAGAGCTAGTAATAATTCGAGCTTGAGAATAAGAGTATCCACAAAGTGTTATTTGTTTTCTTCTATTTGATTTCTCTATTCAGCTAAGCACTTCCTTGAAACTGATGCCCAGAGCTGTCATTTATCCACTTTGCCATTATCACATCTGAATCCTGTAGGCCCACTTCAAATGCAGAAGGATACACCTGCAGGTTCTGAATGGATTTCTTCCACAATGCTGCCCAATTGACTCACATTTAAAAATACTTTGATCGCCCCATCTCTTTGTCACATGAAGTCAGAAGCATTAGTGGAGGCTGTTGGAAGAAAAGGAGATTCCATGGTCAAATACGTTAATATCTCAAAAAAAAAAAAAAGATACTTCCTGTCTCTTTAGAAGAATTACATATGATGGGAAGATTGATGCTCCTCTGTTGGAAAGTTACCTTGGAACAGGTGCTTCCCATTAATTTCTATGTGTCACATTCACCCTGTGGTCAGATAATTTAAACAAATAACCTGGATGAACCTTCTTATGCTAGTTTAGTAACACATTTGATGTAATGAAATAGCAGTTAGGAATATTTCAATTAAAAAATGTATCTTGGGGCGGTGTCTGTGGCTCAAAGGAGTAGAGCTCCAGCCCTATATACTGGAGGTGGTGGGTTCAAACCCAGCCCTGTACAAAAACTGCAATAAATAAATAAATAAATAAATAAATAAATAAATAAATAAATAAAAATAAAAAATGTATCTTTATTCTGGTATGCATTTTAATGAAAGACATTATTGATGTTCTGAGAGCTATTTCATAAAATAAAAAGACATGTGTTTAGTGTGGGAAATGTGCAAAACATAGAAAAATATACAGAAAACATTTCAATACATAGAAATAAGGATATGCTGTATTATCACTCTCTTGGCATACGTATTAACATGATGTAGTCCAACATCACATGGAGTTTCATGAACTGGTCACACAGTCATTGAAAAGTAATTAACCAAGTAATACACATTGTCATTGTAAACTAATTGGAAAACTGTTAAGTCAAACATAAGTAACCCTTTTTTGAAGTAGCACAATTTTTTTTCTGATATATGTTATTTTTGCATGCTTGCTTTACAATTCAAAGAATTGTATTTATGTGGTAGTGCACTTCTGTGGTTACAGAGCCTGTGCACCCTTGGGAAGAATTTTAAATATCATGAAACTTGAGTTCCTCCAGTTTTCTTTCTTTCAGAGGACTGTAGAGATCAGCCACTTAGCAAAGATTTGACTGAGATACAAAAGAGACAATTATGTGGTCTATTTCCAATTCTGATGGACTTTATGGTATTTAGATGAACAAATCTCCCTTTGTCACTTCATTAACACGATTCATTTTCAGAGAATGAACAGTTCTCATCTACTTCTTCCATTTTGAGAAAACAACCCAATTTTTCTCCAGTTTATTTGAAAAGAAAATGGTTGTTAGTCTCTCAATAATTGATTGAGGATATATACGGCCTCTGAGTATACCCAACTCCATGGCTTACTCCAGACTAATACTAGCAGGAAAAGTGTGATGCTATACTCCAGCAAAATAACTAGAGCCTTTAAGCACAGAACATAATAACCATTACTGATTTAGAACTCCTTGGCAACTACTAGTTTGTTTTTCTCATTCCTTCTCTTTTTCTCTCTGAAAAAAATGAAATGTGTAACAACTGTGACCAAAACATATTGTTCTAAAAGGGTTCAAATGTAAAATGCTGGGATTTATTCATTTGAGCTTTAGCCCAATGAGGATTTTAGTATTTGCATATTATTTTTCATGGTTTCCTTTAAAAAGTAGTTTTGTACATTAGGTAGTCTTACTGATTAAAAATGTGTACACCCAAATCACTTATACTTAAAAAGCTATAACAGGGATTAATGACAATAATGAATTCTATAACAGGGATTAATGACAATAATGAATTCAAATAAACAAGGAGCTTTTAAGGTAATAACTACTTAAGCTCTGAAGTATATATATCATTATATATGCATTACTGACTACACATAAACATATCCATTTATTACTTATACAGTTCAACATAAAAATCTGGAGGGTTTTTTTATTCACTTGATGTGGCTTGTTTCTTTAAGTCTTTCTATTACTTACGTAGTAGAAGATACCACCTGTGTAAGGTGGTACCACATTCTTTGAGCCTGCCGTCTCAGTATGACTCTTCCAACACTGCAATGAAAGAACTCAAGATAAGATAGATTGGACATTCATTTAAAGAAAGGTCCAAATATCTGCCTAGTTAAGTTCATGCAAATTTTAAATACCCTACTGAAGATTTTCTTTTCATTATCCAAGCTATTTCACCATAGATCTTTTACCTAAGATGACAACTCTTACTCTAAGTTTCCCTTACCATCTTCAACTAAACTTTGGGACTGTTATGATACAGGCTTTCCTCTTCCCACTCAGGGTTGGAGAAGGACCCCCTATTTCCTAGGCTTGGGAAATTCCATGTAAGACAGGGGGAGCCTCTTCTAACTTGGATGCCTTGCCTTTTTGCCCCAAGCTGGAGTGACTACATTCATTCATTGGTTAATAGTCTCATTATCACTGAAAAGGTGTCTTCCATCTACCAGTCCTGGCCAAATACAATTCTCAAGACTTTATTCTCTAGTCAAAAGACCCACTTGGAGACTTCCCACTTGGATCTTTCCCTCTATCAGAAGCGCTCTGCTTTTTATTCCTTCTGTATTCCTTTCTATCTAATAAATCCTATTTTACAACTGATCTGTGGTCCCTGGGTTCATTCTTCAATTCCCCGAGTCCAAGGACCTGCTACAGAAAGAAATTCTGTCAACATTTACCTTAGCTAATCCCATTCATTGCTTGAGTAAAGTGAATACAGATTTGGGGGACCTAAAGCTTGTATAGGTTGGAAGGGCTTATTTTAAGGAACAGCATACAGAGTTACAAGTTCAAAAGGTATATTGGATGTAAATATTGATTAACAATAAGAAAAGAAATCAAAATGTTGCAGGAAGACGAGACCCAATCGAGAAAAGAGCACCCAAACCCTGTGATTAAGAGAGGAAGGGCTTTATTCCAGCCAGTAGAATGATGGCAGACAAAAGTCCAAAAATGGCCGTGCTCCCCGACTGGCTCAGTCTTCTCCTCTTTATCCCAGTCAAAAAGTTCCATCCCAGGTCAAGTGCAGTGGCTCACCCCTATGATCCTAGCACTCTGGGAAGCCGAGGTTGGCAGATTGCTTGAGCTCATGAGTTCCAGATCAGACTGAGCAAAAGCAAGATTGTCTCTACTAAAAATAGAAAATCTGAGGCAAGAGGATCACTTGAGCCCAAGAGTTGGAGCTTGCTGTGAGCTAGCTATGATGCTGTGGCACTCTACCCAAGGTGACAGCTTGAGACTCTGTCTTTAAGAAAAAAAAAATTTGGCCCACTGGTAAGAGATCAAAGACTGAAAAAGAAAAGATTATTCAAACAAAAGGAAACAGAGTCCAGGTTCTGTGTGGGCAACGTTGGCCTTTATTTCCACCCAGGTGCAGGTGTGCTGAGTTTGAGAAGGAAGTCAGCACATGAACTAAGGTGCATGGGGATTTTAATGGGTTGGAAGAGTAGGGATTGGCACATTCCCTTTCTCCTGGGTGGAACAGTCCATGCATTCATTTCTTCCTAGGTAGTAGGCTCTATTTGGGCGTGTCCCTCCTTTTGACTCTATCAATGGGTACCTTTCTCACTGGTGAGTTTGAATCTAGCTGGAGAAGTGGGTTTTGGCTTTTATAGAAGCAAAAGTAAGTGTTAGTTTCCAGGTCCCAGAAAGTTAAGTTTCTACAAATTCCTAAGAGCTGAGTCACCACAGGGAGGACCTCGCTGCTGTATCCTTGGAGTCTCCTTGAGAAGACCTCTGTTCTCTTAGACCTCACTTTTTCCAGGTAGCCTCTCTCAATAACAAGTAACTGCAGACTTGAGATTTTGGCCACTTTCTTCCAAGATCTCTTTAGATTAGACAATTTACCAGAAATGTTTAAGCAGAAATGACATCAGACTGCCTCCTGAATCTTCTTTCCCAACTTTAATATTCCCAGCCACCTCTGGACCCACCCAAGGGAGAAGCCAGAAGGATAAAGCTTCTTTTAAAAAAAAAATCTTAATTGATGCATTGTAATTATTCATATTTATGAAGTACAATGAAATGTTGTCATTTACAACAACATAAATGAACCTGAAGCACCATCTGTTAAGTGAATCTAGACAGAGAAAGACAAAGACCACATGATCTCACTCACATAGCATCTGAATTTTAAAAAGTCGGTATAGAAGCAGAGAGTAGGACAGTGGTTACCAGAGACTAGGGTGGGATGGAGTAGGGGAATGATGGGGAGAGTTTGGTCAAAGGGTTCCTTAGCATTATGCTGTTGCAGGAAGACAAGGTCCAATGGAAAAAAAGAGCACCCAAACACCATGTTTATAAGAGGAAGGGCTTTATTCACCAGCTGGGAGCTTACAGCATAGAAGAATTCCAAATGACCGCACTCCCCATCTAGCTTGATCTTTCCCTTTTTATTAACAGTCAAAAAGTTCCACCCCACAGGCACCCTTCTCATTGGCCAGTTTGAATCAAGTGGGAGATGCTAGTCCAGCCCCTACAGAACTACAATATTTCACAGAACTTGGAAACTTCCAAGTTCTAGGAAGTTAAATTTACAAATTCCCAAGGGCTGAGTCACCATAGAGAGGACCCTGCAAGTGTATCCTGTGCTCTCCTTGAGAAGACCTGTTCACCCAGACCTCACCCTTCTCAGGTATCCTCTCTCACTAAGATTGATCTCATTTAAGGCAATCTGAAATTCAGCATGCATTATGCCCCAGTAGGATTACTTTGGGTATATTACTGCAATGTGCTTCATGTTACTTAGTTTAATTTGCCTAATATTTACTGAGTGAACACTTAATATGTGTGAGTTATGGTGTTGGATGTTGTGGCGATACAGAGATAAGCATGGCATGGCCCCTGTTCTCAAGGATTCTTCACCTTCTGACCAAATAGAATAAGCTCTCTGGAAATTTTTTCTGTGAAAAAGATAGACAATGCTAGGGACTCTTAGAGGCAAATTGAGTTGTAGATGAAGTGGGCTTTTGGAACACTCTTTGCATGCCCTTTCATGGCACTCTTTCCTTAGGCATGGCAGCTCTCAAATGCCTGGAGACCCAACCCAAGCCAGGTTCTGGCCTTCCATACTCACATTTTCTTAGTGTCCAATGTTCAGTATGTGGCTGTGAATGAGCTGATGAAATCAACCATTGTTTAATTCATTAATTCATTCAGTAAGTAAGTATGTGGTAAATATCTGCCATCTAATATGTTATAGGCTTTGGGGGTATTTTAATCTAAGAGATACTACTTGACCCCAATTTCACTTTGGTAGTGAAAGTTTTAGGACTGTTGAGGAAATTTCTGCGGTTAGTGGGTAAAGTCCATCTTCTGTATCTGTGCAGTTTTGTTAAACTGATTCTTCTACTTGAGCCTTGATTGAGATATGGCTAGTGGAGGGGTAGCTTATTCAAAATTTATAATATGTGTAAGAATTGGCCTTTAATTCTTTTGTTATTTTAGTATGAATAAAAGTGCAACCGGATGTTCTGATAATTTATTGCAAACAGAACAATAAGGTTTGGTCACTTGCTTCTTTCTGTAATTAATTGCTGGAAATGTATGTTTCTTTTTCTCAGTCTAATAGAAATTGGCTTTTGCCCAGAAATTGGCTTCCAAGTGTTTTTCTGCACAAGAAGCACTAGATTGGGAGATTAGGTACTGCTAGATAAACTGGCATGAGTCAAGTGCCGCAGGTAGTCAAGAGTCTCTTCACCTCACTGGGAGATGCTCATCACCAGTGGTGGCCATCAATAAGCCATCCACACATCGCTAAGATTTCATTAAGTTCTCTGTGGTATCTGATAGGAAGTGGCAATTGTGTTTTGAGAGACCACAGCAGGGTCAGGCCCAATGTTCAAAGTAAGGTTAAGGCAGAGCATGTGGTTGCTTCTCAGTATCATATTTTCTGATAGAGCCATCACAAGTGAGCTCCTAGCACAGACAATATCCATATTGTGAGCACAATAGCTCCTAGCACAGACAATATCCATATTTCTGAGCACAATAGCTTACAAATAGAAAATGTAAGGATCCAGCCATCAGTCTCTAACGGGGGCATTTCGTTTGCTCACTTCTGTCCCCAGTAGGTCACTCCATTACTTTGGCAATGGTAACTACATCTTCATTGCCATTGCTTGGAAAATAAAAGGTACCTCAGAGAACTATTTTTTTTTTCAAAATCACTTAAAGCATTGATTAACCAAGAGACCAGCAGGGAACCAAATGAGTTCTTAGTTCAGAATAGCACTAGAAATACTGCAAAGCAGCACAAAGCAAGTGAAAGTACTTAATTAGAGTGTGAACTTGACCTTTCCTAGGTACTATGACATTCTACAGAAATACAGTATAATCCAGAGGCACAGAGTTCCTGTAGAGAGCCCCACACCCATAGGAATCCTATATTCCTGCATAACGACATATGTCATGGAGTTCTTTATCTTTCATTGCTTATCCACACTAAAAAATTTTTATTTCAAAGTATTAATTAAATGAGTACAAGTGGTTTTATTACATGGCTCTCTTGCATGATATTTAAATCAAGGCTTTTGATACGCTCTTCATCAGAATAGTGTTCATTATTCCCAATAGGTAAGTTTTGATCCCACACCTACCCCCTGCCTTCCTCCCTCCTTGGTTTCTCATGTCCTTTATATCACTTTGTGCCTGCATGTACCCATCTATTAACTCCTTATTAGTGAGAATATGTGGTATTTGCATTTTCATTCCTAAGATCCTTCCCTCAGGACTTATATCCAGAAACTACAAAGAACTCGAACAAATCAGCAAGAGAAAAACCAAACCTCCCCATAAAAAAGTGGGCAAATGACTTGAACTGAAATTTTTCAAAAAAAAGATAGACAAATGGCCGACAAACATGTTACAAAATGCTCAACATCACTCATCATCAGGGAAATGTAAATTAAAACTGCAGTGAGATACCACCTTACCCTTGTCAGAATGGCCATTACTAAAATAATAGATGCCGGTGTGGATGCAGCGAGAAAGAAATGTTGATCTACTGTTGATGGGACTGCCAGTCAATACAACTCTATGGAAAACAATATGGAGATTCCTCAAAGAAATAAATGTAGACCTATTATGTAGCAATCCTATGGTTGGGAATCTACCCAAAGGAAACGGAGGCATTTATCCAAAAGATAGTTTCACATGATTGATTATCACAGCAAAATTCACAATTGCAAAGATTTGGAATCAACCTAAATGGCCTTTAATATATGAGTGGATAAAGAAAATGTGATACACACACACACATGGTGTACTACTCAGCCTCAAGAAGAAATGAAATAATGTCATTTATAGCAATGTGGAGAGAACTAGAGAAATACTGGCATGCTACTTAAAAATAATGAGATAAATCTCTATTTTCTTTTGGTTTATATAAATTGTATTAGTAAATTGGAGAAGATCAATAATAAAACTAATTAATGTAAGTTAACATGAAATAAAATGAATATAGTAAAAAAAAAGGGGGTGTATGTAATAAAAAAGGAGTCAGTTAATACCATATGGATATGTGAAGAAATAAATGATAAAATCCTTTTGGGAAAAAAATAAAGAGAGCTTCTACGTAATGCATGTAAGTAGTAAAACTTGATTAAGAAATCCATTCTTTAAAGCTTGGAGATAAAGAGAATAATTTACTTTTTGGTTTTTACTCCCTTTGGGGATACAGTCTTAAGTAATTGATTTGGGACAAGGCCTTAAAGCTCCAGAGTGAGTTCACCATTTCGTTCCTGTTCTTTACCTGCTGCTTAATTGAATGGAGACAGTCCTCGGTGCCAGTGGAGCCCTGGCTGGGATATTTCTAAGAGTGTCCTACTAACTTTGCTCTCTAGCTTTATAATGGTGTGTCCTGTGGATGTGCAGACTGGGTGTGAGGGTACATGTGTGAGCATGTGTTCTCGAAAGTGTATGTCTGCACATATAGGAGCAGTGTGTGTTGGAATGAGATGAGTGTATTGGTATTGTAGACACAGCCTTCTTCCTGTAGGAGAGAATGTTGATCTCAGGAAATGTTGAGTTAATTCATTTTCTTTTATAATGGGGCAAATAGAGTAAATTATGCAGGTCTCCTTCCCAGACTTCTTTGCGGATTTTTTTCCATCTCCCCCAACTTACAAACTACCACACTGGACTGCACCTAAGGCTTTCAGTCCTTGACCACTTCCTTTTTCTGTCTCTATTCATTCCCCAGGTAATTGCATCCATTTTCATGGTGGTCAACTAATCTTTATATAATCTCTATGCTCTCAACTGTCAAATTTTATTTCCAGCCTGAACTTTTCTCTGGAACTCCATTTTATTGTATGTAATTGCTGATTTGATATTTCTTCTTAAATATCCAATAGGTTTTCAAACTTATGTCTCAAACCAAACTTCTGATATCCCTAACAAAACCTGCTCCACTGCTCCCCTGGCTACCCGGTCTTAACTACATGTTAACACCATCCTTTCTATTTCTGAGGCTAGGAGCCTCAGAGTTATTCTCATATCTATTTTGCAAATTTCATATTCTCGCCAACAGCAAGTCCTTTCAGCTCTACTTTCAAGATATATACAGAATTCATTCACTTTCCAACAGCCTGGTCTAACCCACCAGCATTTTTCTCCTGGACTATTATTTCAGTAGTCTCTTAACTGGCCTCCTGCTTATACCCTTGCTTTCTATTGTCTTTTCTCCACACAAAGTGATCCTGACACTATGTCCCTCTTCTATTCAGAAGTCCTTACAGGTCTTAAAAGGGAGAGCCCTCTGTGATCTGACCCCTGACTTCTCTCTGGCCGCACTTGCCTGTGTGCCCCACTTCACTCATCTCTCTCTAGGCCACTCTTAAATTGTCTTCTTCACAACAAGGACCCTTATAACTGGTGTGACTTGTGTGTTTCACTTTCAGGTACTTGAATGATTCATGCCCCTTTCCCACTCAGGCCTGACAAAATGTCACATTTTTAGGGAGACCTTTCTAGACTTAAACACAATGCCAGTTTTCTCTCCCCTAATATTACCTTGCTCCTTACCTACCTTTGTTTTTCTCCATGGCACTTATACTTTGTGACTTAATGACACAGAATGCCAGGCATTGCTCATGGATGCTACGGCATTTCAAAACCTTAGAAGAAGTATAGGAAGAGGAAAAGGGAGAAAGCAAGAGACACTGAAAGAAGAGTAAACGATAGAAAGGGAGAAAAGTTATCCTTCAGAAGCCATTTTGCCAGGTATGTCAAAGTTGCTTAATGCTTAAACCAATCAACCAGAGTTATCTTTTCTGTGGAGAGAAATTTCATTAACATAGCTATGTATTAAAATTAACTGTGCTAATATCCTCAAACTAGTCAATAACAAGAAAACACTCCTATTAAAAAATGGGCAAAGGTCTTGAATAGACATTTCTCAGAAAAAGAAATACAAAAGGCCAATAGATATATGAAAAATGTTCAACATCTCTAATTATCAGAGAGATGCAAATTAAAACCAAAATTTGATATAATCTCAGACCTGTTAGATTGACTGTTATTAAAAAGATGAAAGATAGCAAGTGTTGGCAAGGATGTGGAGAAACAGGATCCTTGCTCTCTGTTAGTAGAATTATAAATTAGTGTAGCCATTTGGAAAATAGTGTGGAGGGTCTCCTTAAAACAAGAAAATTGAATTACCCTGTGATCCAGCAATTCTGCTACTGGGTTTATATCAATGGAATTGAAATCACTATCTTGAAGAGATATCTGCACTCTGTTTATTGCCACATTATTCATAATAGCCAAGATATGGAAACAGTTGAAAGCTTATTGGGAGATGAATGGATTCTACTCAGCCACTAAAAAGCAGGAAGTCCTGTAATTTATAACAGCATGGATGAACCTAGAGGACATTATGCTAAGTGAAATAAGGCAGGTGCAGAGAGGGAGATACTTCATGATCTCACCTATGTGGAATCTAAAACAGTAGAACCCGCTGAAGTAGAGAGTAGAGGGGTGGGGTCTGGGGTATAGATAGGGAAAGGGGAAATATTGGTCAAACGGTGCAAATGAATCGAAGAACGCCTTTGGTTTTGAGATTCAGCATTCATGGCTTTGAATTTTCACTGAGACTCTTACATGGGTTCAGCAGCTTCCGAGTTCTCTTGTTAGAGCTTCTCTGCCCTGTTAGAGCCTCTTTGTGGCTGCTGTTGTCACCGCCTTATAGACCCGGACCTTCATTATGTCTTCTTCATTAAAAGGAAATACTAACAAATTGTTCAAATGAAGCTATTTAAGGAATATAAGCAGTGGATTAAGGTTTCTCTAGCGTGGTTATGTGAATAGACTGAAAAACTATGAACATTAAAGGGGGTGGTGTGGCTTTCTTTGAAGAAAAAGTGAGTAGCTATCAGAACCATCCCCTACTGAGAAAAAGATTTTTGAGGTTTTTGTTTTGTATTTGTGAATGTCCATGTGCTTGCACACATGAAGACAGCCTTATCTTTTTTTTTAAAAAATGTGCAATATAGGGATAGCATAGTATGTAATTATGGACAATGAAATATGTTCTGGGGCTTGGTTTGTGATATTTCCAACTGAGAAAGAGAAAATGATGTTCTAAAATTGAACAGTTTTTACCAACCCTAAAAATAGTGATGTGCTCCTCCTCCACCACCTCCCAGACCCCACTTTCTTTCCAGTTTGCCACTTCTCACCATCCTTAGCCAAAACTGCAGAGTAGATTTCAAGGCGTCTCCTGAGGCAGACCTCTTTAACAACCAGTTCAGCTATTTCTGATTTTTTTTTTTAACTTGGATTTATGAACAAAGATTGATTAAATCTGTTAAGGATGATAACGTTTTAAGTGCTCATTGCCTTTTACATAGAGTGCAAACTTAAATCATTTTAACTATCTTTTTATCCATCCAGTTTTTTTATTCCTCCTCAAAAGGGTAATTGATGTATGCTCCATACTCCACAGACCCTCGTGCTTATTCCGACTGGGACCCGATAGGCTGAATGAGGACCACTGACATGGCTCAGCATGCTGGCAGCCATAGTGAGCTCATGAGGCCTTTCGGAAGGTTTCCTGAGTGTTCACAGCCCTCACGGAGCAGAAACCTGACTATGTTTTACATAGTTAACCTCAGAGGAGAGCCAAATAGACCCGTATTTTACTGGGAGCACTAGAGTGTGTGAGTTAGCATAGTTCAAGACTATTTTGAACCCTCCCCTGGAATTACACTTACAATGAATACCTATTTAGCTAAAATCTAACTAAAATGATTTAGAAATACCTTGAATTTCTCCATGAATATAATTTAGCAAAACAGGCAAAATGGGCAGTGGTGTAAAAAGCCAGTAATGTTTGGTGTGAAGTTTGGGAGGCTCAGAACTCCTATATCAAAAATTTTTCCTAAAAGACAATTTCAAAGATAAATCGCATAGATTTTCTATGTTCATACTTTTTTGTGTGATGATTAAATGATGCCCCAGAAGCTCTTTATGCAAATGAAAGAAAATCTTAGCTCAAGGCATTCTTTTAATACTTTTCAGTTTAATGTACTTTTTTTTATTTTTGGAAGATTTAAAATAGGTTTATAATACTCAGTAAAATCAAATTTCTATTATAAGTTTCTGGGACTTTCACATATATATCAGGAATGACAATCAGTGATCCTATGGAATGTTGAAGATAAACATCTGTGTGTACAAAGGCAAATAAAAGTTTCACCCACGGCTTGATACATAAAATTTTGGAGAACCTATTAAGTCACAAAGTTTTAAATAAAAGTTTAGGTATCAATGGAATATTTAGAGTAAGGGAAGAAATCACAACAAATTACAAATTTTTAAGATACTGCAAATACTATTATCATAAAATATCAGAAAGATTGTATAACATTTTTATTAATTGTTTCTATTGTCCTTTATATTTAAAAAAAAAAACCAACTTTCAGCTCCATTTTCTTTGATCACTTCATACAACAAAGATTTTTCTAGTAATTTCTACAGAGAGACTAGAAAGATAATTTAGTCTTTTGCGAGATTGATTGAGTTTTATTTTTTATTATTGCTAGTTGGGAAAACTTTAGCTTTTTAAAAGCATTGTCTTACACATTTTAGGATTATTGTCAAAGTTGGAAAATTCCATCAAGTTTCTTTTAGCCTCAAGATTGGAAAACTTTTCCATTGACTAGTGTCTGGCTCTAAACATTATTTCAAGCTTTGTTTTCTTTTTTCCCATCCCATAGGAATTGAGCAATGTAGGCCACAATTATTTCACAATCTCTAGCCCTGCATTTTAGGGCCACAATACAGGAGGGACTGGGACGGTGAGTAATAGGAACATCCCTGAAAGCCATTTCTCCCAGGACCTATAGTAATAATCTACCTTACCTGGCGGCACATAAACATATCTCACTAATTTCTAATTAAATGTACTCCGAACTCAGCTGCTCTTTAGCTGTGTCCCAAAATGCCCGTAAGATACTACCAAGGATATGTGTGTGTGAAGGAGGAAGACTTGGAGTGGAAGGAAGTGATCTTCATGTTAGTGGTCATAGAGCTCACTTTTCCAGGATTTATAAAATTATGGGTCTTTGTCAATACACTGGTAGGGCTCCTTCCAGGTTATTGGGAGAGGCCCATGTATGTCTGGCCCCGAGGCTTAAGCTTTGTTATCTTCACAGTAAATTTGTCTTTGCTAACATGTATTGATAATTCATCAAATCCTCCAGAGAAAGAGCATGGCACTTGCCCTCACCAGCAACTCCTATCCTCAGGGTTGGATTCAGGTCTCATGGTTTAAGTATATGCTTTAAAATCCCCTCATAAGTGTATTTAATTGGTGCTGCCTTATTCTGTTCGTTAGCACCACTATCCCCCTTACTAAAGGAGTCTTTCATTTCTTTTAGAAAGAACATACAAATGTTAGGCTGCCTTTGGATATAAGGTGGAGTTGATACCCATTCACTTCCTTGAGTTATCTCAGATGATCCATTCCCATAAACAGCACTATTTTA
The DNA here is from genome assembly GCA_963573935.1 of Arctocebus calabarensis. NCBI lineage: Eukaryota > Metazoa > Chordata > Mammalia > Primates > Lorisidae > Arctocebus > Arctocebus calabarensis. The sequence continues at coordinate 32,389 of CAUYON010133108.1, forward strand.
TTTTCCCTCAACATTAGTTTTGCTGGAAGATTTTATTTTATATTCAACACGGAGCATGCCTACCTGTCATTTGGATTGCTGTTAACAAATCCTGTCTGCTAAATGCTTTTTCACAGTAGTGGCATTGTCAGGTTTAAATGAGTGTCATATTCATTTTGTGCAGAAGTATCCTATCAACTATACCTCACTTGTTTTTATTCCACTCAGAAATTATGACAATCTTGGTGGTTGAATGTGTACATGTGTTTACATCAGTCTAGATTGTCCTGACTTGCACTTTTCCCTTAATTACTTTTGAGTTAGAGATAGAATTCCAGAAAGGTTTAATGATTTTTCTTAGTGAATGGAAATTGGCAACATTTCAGGAATTGTGAAAAAATACATCATTTTTCCAAGTATTAGTCATAAAATATCATACTTTGATAGCCAAGACTAATACCTAAATAAAAATTCATTTACTATTTTATTTGACATCTTTGAAGGCTGATTTATTTTTTTTTTTTTAAAGAAGGGTTCTGGTTAACAGGATAGAAAGTTGCTACCTGTCAGATTTTCAAAGAAAATATGATCCTAAAACACGAGAGAAAAGCTTTGAATGGAAGATTATCTTGTTATTTCCATTTAAACACCTGGGATGAAAACTAGTACTTTGTGAATATTTACAATATTATGTCAATTACCAGACACCACTAAGCATAGCTGCTTTTCTATTTGAATCAACAACTGTTAAACCTAGAAGAGTTTTTCTTGTAGTAAATAAGTCTAAATTAATTTTAATAAACTTTTTTAAATTTTCATGTGCATTGGATTTTGCGTTGGATGTTGCAATGGTCTGAAAGATTGACGTTGCACATATAATTGAAGATTGGGAATTTTGAAGCATCCAGAAGTCAGCAGTAGAGATAAAGGTGTCTAATTTAGGAATTCTAAGCAGAGAGGATTCACATTATGTTTCAGACAGTCTTGCAGTCTGCCAGGGGAAAGTCATTAAATTATTACTGGTTCAAGTCAGCTCTGATGGGAGGATCTAATACTTATCATGTACTTGTTCTGTTTCAAGCGCTACATTGGTTAGTACTTGCTATATTATTTCTTTGAACCCTTACAATTCCTTGAATTAGGATTTATTATTTATCTCCATTTTCTGGGTAAGGAAATAGGCTCAAGGAGATGCAATGACTTGCCCAATGTCCCATAGTTAATAAATAGCAGAACTGTGATTGGACCCTTGTCTGTCTGGCTCCAGTGTGTAATGTGTTACCAGTACACTATGGCACCTCTCCTATAGGACATACTAAATAGGAGCTATGAGGCAGGTGTCAGATTTGGGTCAGTTGAGGGTCAGTTATGAGAAACTGTAGATTTTGGTCAGGAACTACTCTTCGTTGGAATAAGAATAATTTGATTAATGAATTACCATTGAACAGAACACAGTGGTGAGTTGATAAACCTGGTGTGGGTTTAGGCAAGAAAGACAAGGCTTGAATTTAGACAGCTAAGCCATAGTGAAGAAGAGATAGCTATCATTAGCAGACTCCTAGCAAGAGAGTGCTAATTGGAGGTTGCAGCCTTGTGTGTGAGCCAGAGCCCTTCCCTGCCCCGTTTTACGCAGCTGCTTACTTTCAGTTCGCAGGAACTACACACCATGTGTCCACGGTATGTGGATGAGTTTCAGGGCAGAGAAGCTGGGGATTGCCCCAGGAATAGACAGGTTAGTGATATTAGGTCATTTTGGCTCTTTCCTTCTTTTTTTTTTTTTTTTTTTCTAACTCCCTATCAAGCTCCTCCTGATCCAGCATTATATTTAATTAGGTCTCCATTGCTGAATGACTGCCGGTGCCTGATAGGAGGTGAGGCACAGACAAGGGCAGTCATTTCCTTTGTAACTTGGCAGGAGAGAAGTGGCAGGTCAGGAAGCTAAGTCAAGTGCTGGGCTGTTTAGATGTAACATAAAGAGAGTAGGCTCCAGGGCAGAAATGTAGCAGGACTTGGCTATTCCTATCAGTGGCAGCCCACGCCTGGCCTGCTTCCTTCTCTGTTTGGAGGCTTGAATTCATTTGAGTATATGAGCTTCCCTGAAAATCTTCTATTATAATTTCTGCCTAGAGATGGAACTAGTTGGAAGCTAAGGCAGGGGGATAATGGTGGTGGGGAGCATACATTTCCTGACATGTTTGCCTAGCTGTGTGTGGTCCTTTGCCTAAAGGGATATAAGGTAAGATGACAAATTGACAACTTTTATCTCTTTTCCCTTTCCACATAAAATACTACCAAGAAATAGTAAAGTTATTAAATGTTAATATTAACATTAATCTCCAATGCTAAAGAAAATGGGAAAGGAGGCATTGGCAGGTATTAGGTGTGAATGAAGTTTAGCAAAGTAAAAAGCAGAAAGAGGGGTACTAACTAACATAGAAAACCAGAGGAAACTGCCAGCTACTATGTTGTAGAGGGGGCTACAAAACAGAAGTAAATAAATGGATTTTACAAAATAAGGGTGTCCAGCCTATAGCCTTGGGGCTTCATGGTGATTTTGTGAGGAAATTTTTGCTTATTTGTGGTGTTAGATATCACAAAAAGTGTGCACTGACCCTTTTTTTCTAATTGTGGCCCAAGACAACTCTTCTTGTACTGTGTGGCAATGGGTGAAGAAAAGGTGTATAGCCCAGTTTACAACTTCTGATAATCTTACAAGGAGTGGGTCCTACTGTATGAAAACCTCCAAAATACATTTACTCAGGGGTTCATAAGGAATAGGCAGTTCTAGGATCCTCAGCAGCCCTGTAGCTATCACAGTCACGTGATTATTTTCCCTACTACCTCCCATCTCTTTCCCATGGAAGAACTGAGGCTTATTCTCCGGAGAAATTAACAGGGATGCATCACACTCAAGGATATCATCTATGACAAAGGGAAAAATTAGATCACAGGGCCGAAAACCAGATTTGTCTTTTACTGAAGGTGCTTTTGGGGCTGGAGAGCAGAAAATTAGTATCTTGAAAACCAGAATGACTCTTAGATAAAAAGATTTTCAAATACTTGCATTTGAGTCTCTCTCTTAAAAAACAAAACAAAAGGAAAAACCCTTCCTTCTGACTGGCTACTCTTCAGTGAAGTCTCCAAGGAAACATGTTCAGCAGCCTGTACATTACAGACTTCCCAGGAGATTTTTAGTGCCTCAATTTGTAAATAGGAATATGTAGGCAAAGACATCAAGGTATTTGCGGAAAGCTTGCAACATTTAAGTAAGACTAACACGAACAAATTGAAAAAAAGCAGTAGAGGAAATGAAGATAAGAAAATACTTAAATGACCATATTCAACACTTAGAGAGATTTGGCATAGTACTACATTTATGAACTAACAATAAGATGTTATGGAAAGGGAACCATTGAGGAAGAGATAAGAGGTATTAAGAATTAAACCACATATAGCAAAAAAAATCCAAAGGGAAATTTGAATGATAAAAAGAAAGTAAATGGGAGAAAGTAAATGAAAAGCAAAGATCTGGAAAATAGGATATATAGATGAGGCTCATATCAACAAAGAAGTCTAAGAAGAGAGGCCACAAGAATAGGGGATAGGAGATTAACGTAGAAGTAATACAAAGAAATTTCTCAAAACTGAAAGGCATTTGTTTCTAAAAGGTACACTGAACATCTTAGTATAGGAAAGGAGAAAGCCTATGTCAAGGAGAACCTTTGCAGAATTCCACAAAATAGGAGAAATAGAAGAGAATTAGAGTTAGATTTTACAATAACACTAGATTCTAGAAAACAAAGGAACAATGCTTTTAAAACTGAGGAGGAATTATTTTCAACTTAGTATTTCCTATTTAAGCAAATGATTAATCAAACATAAAGTAAATCATATTTTCAGAAATGAAAATGTACTTTTCATATAACCTTTCATGAAAATAATCATATTTTCATATGAAAATGTACTTTTCATATAACCTTGGAAGGTTACTGAAGGATGCTCTCCAGCAAAATGAATAAGTAAAACCTAGAAACAAGGAGGGCATGGGTTCTAGAAAAAAAAAATAGCACTAGAGAAAGGAAGTAGAGTCCTAGAATGACAGCTGTGTAGCAGAACTAAGGCTGGGAGGAAGATGATATAGAGGTAATAGTGAGGGATTGGTGGGTTGGATCCACAATCCAGCTGGTATGACTGATTCCCTGTGAATGGTACCTATAGCAGTGATTATTCCACCAACAATTCTAACTATAACTTCTAGCTGCACTGAACCAGTGCACTCCACGTACCAAGAGAGGCATTCTACAAATACAAGTTGCTTCATTCATGCCACAGTGTAGCCAGGGACATGTATATTCAGGGCCAACAAACCTAGAATAAGGACCTGGGGCATATACTACAATGGATAAGCAGGTTGCTATGAACTGGTTTATGCCCCCTCATCCCACTGAGGCATATGTTGAAGATCTAGCCCCCAGGTACATGAATATGGGACTTTGGGAAGTAATTGGGTTTAGGTGAGGTCATAAGGGTGGTGCTGTCATGAATGGATCAATGCCCTCTTGAGAAGCGAGACCAGAGATCTTGCTTTCTTATTCCTTCTCTTTCTACCCACACCTACCAAAGAAAGGTCATTTGAGGGCACTAACCCTGTTAACACCTTGATCTTGGACTTCTGGTTTCCAGAACTATAGAAATAAATTTTTTTTGTTAAGTCACCCAGTCTGTAGTATTGTGCTATGGCAGAATGGCAGACTAAGGCATGGTTACACTTAAGCATGTGATGGGATGAGCAACTTCATTTGTCTACGTAGCTAGACAGTGGCCTCCAGCCATTCATGGGTATGATAAACATTTACAATAGACTCTAAGTAAGCAGATTTCTCTTTGTAATCCCTATCAGATGACCCTCCATATGACCTCATCCAATCAGTTAAAGGCTCTTAAGCAAGGTTTCTCCCCAAAGAAGCAATTCTCCCTCAAGACTGCAACATGGAAACCCTACCTGTTTCTAGCCTATTGACCTGCCCTGTGGATTTTGGACTGAAAATGACAAAATCAACCTTTGCCTCAATTTCTAGTCGTGCCAGCCAGCCTCCACAAACATTCCTAAAAGTCAACCCCTCTCTCTCACTGTATATATGCCACATGACACTTCTGACACGTCTTGCCAGGGCCCAGGACTGGCCAGGTCTGGACCCGGCTTAATTAGTTTCCAGACACGGACTGCTAAGTTACCTTGCTTGGTTACAGTTTCTCTTGGGTGCCTGAGGGCTATCTACTTTAGTTGGAGAGAGAGAGAGAGTGAGACTTAGAGTAAAGCAGTCTTCTTAGAAAGATAGATCTTAGTCTTTAGCAGAGCTTGGTAATCTTCAGCAGAGAGATGCCATGCTGGCATTCTGCAGGCAGGAGAGGAGACAGAGTCAGAGTAAGTGGGTCTTGATAGAATGTGCATGCTCCTTGACTGCTTTCTCCTCCAGCCTAATATAAGGCTAATCTCGTGCTTCTCAACACCACAGGTGTGGAGACTGCCAAGTCACCCCTGCTCTCATCTCGTGAGCTTTTGTGCTTATTAGGAGAGCTAAATCCCTCTCCACGCCCTTTCCACCCAGGTGGAAATTATTGAGCTATACAGGTTTTGCTTATAACTCTCACTCCTAGCCATAGGCTACATGGGCTGCAACATATATACACAAACATGCATACATACATGTAGACACATATGTGTATATGGATATACAGAGGATGCCAAAAAAGTATGCACATTTTAAGAAAGGAAAAAGCTATTAATATTCAAATCACATTTGACTTCTGCAATTATAAGAGCAGCTCAACATGACTTGTATTCATATTTTGTTATCAGTATATCTTGAGTATTACAAATTTAAAACATTTTTTTCCTTTCTTAAAATGTATATACATTTTTTTGGCACCCTCTATATACATACACACACACACACACACAAATGCATATTAATATGTACTTATATATACACATACACTATTGGTTCTATTTCTTTGTAGAACCCTAACACACAGGTTAAGCAGAACAGTATAACACAAATATGGACTAGACAATGACTGGCAGAGGGGTTAGGAATAAATAAAACAGTACATCCTCATAGATCATTGGCAAGTTATCTGCAAGGACAAATTATTCTTTGGTTGATTTGAATATCAAAGTTACATTAATTCTTTTTAAATTAATATTGCTTACTTGTATTTTTCAAGGAAATCTATTTCGTCTAAGTTGTTAAAATTACTGGTATGAAGTTGAAATATCTGTAGGATCTTTAGTGATATAGTATCTTTCCTTTCTGATATTTCCAATTTGCTTTCTTTGCGAGGGGTGATTAGTAATGCTAGGGGCTTATGATCTTTTAATGAGCACTCTTTAGCTTTGTTAATTTTTTCTATTGTTTGTATGTTTTCTATTTAATTCATTTGTTACCTTTATCATTTCCTTCTATTTACTTTGGGTTTTGTTTTCTTTTTTCTTTCTCTTTTTTTTTTTTCTTTTTTTGTTGTTGTTTTGTTTTTGGCTGGGACTGGGTTTGAACCTGCCACCTCCAGTATATGGAGTGGGTGCCCTACTCCTTTGAGCCACAGGTGCCACCCCTGTGTTTCGTTTTCTTTTCTTTTTCTATAGCTTCTTAAAAAGGAAATATTTAACTAATTTTTAAACCTTTTATTTTTTCTAAGTATATTTAAGTATATTCTTATTGATTTCTAATTTATTTCCATTGTTTTCATATATTATGATCTATGATGTTTCTGCATTTAAAATTTATTGTGCCTTTTATTGCTCTATCGTGTACAAGAAAGTCTTGATTATAGAATTACATTTTACTCTCCTTGTCTTTTTTGTTTGTTGTTTTTAAAATTTCAAATTAATATGAGGGTACAGTTTTAGATTACATTGTTCTCACTTCCAAGGTAAAGTTCCAATTGTAAAAGAATCCCTCACCAAAGGAGGTGTGATATACACTCACACTTTGTGGCCATTAGGTGAGATCCTGCCAAATGCCCTCCCTCCTTCAGCCAGTCGTTCCACCTTTCCCCTCTCCCTTTCTCCCCCCTTCCCTGTACTAAATTATATTCATGTTTTCTTGTTCATATGAGCATATAATTGTTTATATATTGTTTTCATATCAGTATTGAGTACATTGGGTATTTATTTTTCCATTCTTGCAATACTTTACTAAGAAGAATGTGTTTTTAGCTCCATCCAGGTAAACATAAAAGATGTAAAGTCTCCATCTTTTTATATGGCTGAATAGTACTCCATGCATGGTGTACATATACTATAATTTGTTGATCCATTCATGAGTTGATGGGCATTTGGGTTCTTCCATGACTTGGCAGTTATGAATTGAGCAGCAGTAAACATTCTGGTACAAATGACTTTGTAATAAAATGATTTTTTTCTCTTCTGGGTGTATACCTAGTAATGGAATTGCAGAATCACATGGAAGGTGGACTTTTAGTTCTTTGAGGATTCCCCATACTTCTTTCCATAAAGTTTGGATTAGTTTGCAATCCCACCAATAGTGTAGAAGTGTTCTCTTCTCTCTACACCCATGCCAGCATTTGCAGTTTTGGGACTTTGTGATATGGGTAATCTTACTAGAGTTAGTTGATATAATGGTTTTGATTTGCATTTCTCTGATGACAGGATGATGAGCATTTGTTCATGTTTGTTAACCATTTGTCTGTCATCTTTAGAGAAGTTTCTGTCCAAGTTTCTTGCCTACTTATAAAGGGGGTTGTTTGCTCTTATTATTTAAATTGAGTTCTCTGTAAATTCTAGTTATCAGGCCTTTGTCGGATTCATAACAGGCAAAAATCTTTTCCCATTCTGAAGGCTGTCTTTTTTGCTTTGTTTGTGGTACTGTTAGCTGTGCAAAAGCTTTTTAGCTTGGTCAAATTCCTGTTACTTGTTTTTGATGTTGCTGCAATTGGCGGGGGTGGGGAGGGGTCTTCCTCATAAACTGTTTTTTTCCCAGGCCAATATCTTCAAGCATTTTCCACACACTCTCTTCTAGAATTTTTATTGTTTCATGTCTTAAATTTAAATTTTTTATCCAGTGAGAATCAATTTTTGTCAATGGTGAGAGAGTCTAGTTTCAGATTTCCACATGTGGCTAACCAGTTCTCCCTTTACCATTTGATACAGAAGGATTCTTTTCCCCTGTGCATGCTTTTGTTCCACTTATCAAAGATCAAATGACCATGTGTGGCTGGGTTCATCTCTAGATTCTCTATTCAAACCCATAGATCTACATCTGTATTTTTGTGCCAGTACCATGCTGTTTTGATCACGAAAGATTTGTAGTTTAACCTGAAGTCTAGTAACGTGATACCTCCTGATTTGTTTTTATTTCTGAGAATTGTATTTGCTATTTGTTTTTTTTTTCCTGGTTCCACATGAATTGAACTACTATTTTTTTTTTAAGTTCTTTAACGTATAACATTGGTGCTTTGATGGGGATTGCATTAAATTTATAGATTATTTTGGGTAGTATGGACATTTTATCAATGTTGATTCTTCCCAGCCACAAGCATAGTGTGTTCTTCCATTTGTTAACATCTTCTGCTATTTCTTTTCTCAGGGTTTCATAGTTCTCTTTGTAGAGATCTTTCACATCCTTTGTTAGATATATTCCCAGGTATTTCATCTTCTTTGGCACTACTGTAAAAGGAATAAAGTCTTTGACTTTATTCTCAGCTTTAATATTGTTGGCATATACGAAGGCTATTAATTTGTAACTATTGATTTTGTATCCCGAGATGCTGCTATGTTCCTTGATCACTTCTAAGAGCTTTGTAGTTGAGTCCCTGGGGCTTTCCAGGTAACATCATGTCATTTGCAAAGAGTGAGAGTTTGACCTTCTTTGTCTTCATTTGAATACCTTTGATCTCCTTCTCTTGCCTGATTGCAATGGCTAGGACTTTCAGCACTGTGTTGAATAGCAGTGGTGACAGTGGAACTATTCTTGTCTAGTTCCAGATCTGAGTGGAAATGCTTTCAGTTTTACTACATTCAATATGATATTGGCTATGATCAGTTTAAGAAATGTCCCATCTATACCTGTTGTTTTGAGTGTTTTTATCAATGCCTATTTTTTGAGTGTTTTTTTATCATGAAAGAATGTTTTGCATCAATATTCATTAATGATTTTGGTCTGGTTTTCTTTGGTTGGGGATCAGGGTGATATTTGCTTCATAGAATATGTTGGGGAGGATTTTTTTCTTCTCTGTATTTTGTAATAGATTACACAATATAGAAACTAGTTCTTCTTCAAATGTTTGGTAGAATTCTGGTGTGAAACCATCTGGTCCAGGGCTTTTCTTTTTTGGGAGATTTTGTATAATTGATGCTATTTCAATTCTTGATACTGGTCTATTAAAACATTCTAATTCTTTCTGGTAGAGTTTTGAAAGGTAGTTTCCTTGCAGGTATTGGTCCATTTCCTCTACATGTTCATAGTTCTGGTATTAAAATTTTTTTGTAGTAATCATTGAGAATCTTTTATATTTCTGTGGAATCTGTTGTTCTATTCCCTTTATCATTTCTAATTGAAGTTATTAGAGATCTTATGGTTTTGTTTCTGGTTAGTCTAGCCAAGGGTTTATCATTTCATTTACTTTCCAAAGAACCAAATTTTTTCACTGATTTTGCAAATAATTCTTTATTTACAATTTCACTTACCCTATACTGTATATTTTTTTCTTTAAATAGTTAGGTTGGCTTTTATATTTCCCCACATATTTACCTTTTCCAATGTTTTTCTTTGCTTCCTGTGAGTGCAAGGCTGAAATTATTTGCCTTCAACTGAAAGAAATTTCTTTCTGCAATTTTGGGTTCCTGAAGATAAATCTTCTTAAGTTTTATATCTCTGAAAATGTTTTTATTTCACCCTCAATTTCAAAGGATATTTTCACTGGAAATAGAAATTTGGATTGACAGTTCTCCCTACCCCCTAGCAGTAGAGATGTTCTTTTATTGTTGTTTGCCTCCATTGTTTCTGATGAAAAGTCAGCTGTAATTTGAATCATTGTTCTCTATAGTTAATGTATTTGTTTTCTACTTTTATGATTTTTTTCTGTACCTTTGGTTTCCAGCAGTTTGACATTATGTGACTAGTTGTGATTTTCTTTCTGTTTATCTATCCCTGGTTCATTGAGGCTTTTGGCTCCATAGGTAGATATTTTTCATCAAGTTGGAAAATATTTACCTATTATTTCTTTAAATAATTTTCTGTTCCATTCTTTATTCTTTTCTTCTCATGTAACAATCATGCACATTAGACCTCTTGGTGTTATTGAACCTTTCTTTACTGAGGCTCTTCAGAATTGTTTTTTAGTACTTTTCTCTATGTTCTTCAAATTGGATAGTTTTCTACTGATCTGTCTTCCAGTTCATTCCTCTATGTTCTAGTCTCCAATCTGCTACTAATCCCACTTGGTGAAGTTTTCATTGTAGATATGTTGCAGTATTAGATTGGCTTTTTTTCCATATATTTTATATCTGCTGAGATTTCTTCATCTATTCATTCATATATTCATAACTTTTAAAACTGTCTCATTGCCACATCTGGGTCATCTCATGGATTCTTTATATTGGCTGGGTAGTTTTCATTATTATGAGTCACTTTTTTTCCTACTTTTTTGTATGACATGTAATGTTTTTATTGTAAATTGGCCATTGAGGATAGTTTCTTGTAGGGAATCTGGAGCATGTTGTCGTCTTTGAAAGATGTTGAACTTTTCTTCTGGTGGATCCTTTTGATCTGTCATACTTGGTTTTATTCTCCATGAGGATGACTCTGTTTTGGATTTTGTCCTTGGTCCTAGAGCATGACCTTTACTTCAGAAAGTAGTATTTTCTCTTAATATGTGGCCTTTCTATGGTCTTCACTGAAGGCTGAAGTATTTGATGAGGTCTCTACTCTGGCTGCTCCAGAGTTCCATTGTCACTCAGCACAGTTACAACACCTGGTATCTTTGTTCATCTCTCAGCATCACAGTGACTCCTTCCTGCTGGACCTGACAGCTTCACTCTGCACTTGTGCCACCCAATTCTTCATCAAGGACTTGGGACTTCCAAGCAAACTTCAGGGTGCCTTGCACCTGGGGAGCTGTCTCATTTCCAGGATTCTGCCCCACAAAGTTCAGTTGCTTCAGTGGCTGTGATCATCATTCTCCATCTCCTCATCTCAGGGACAGAGCTCTTTGCTTGAGCTCTTCCTTTTTGTGCCACAATCTGGAAAGTGTCTCCAGGTAGAAAGAGAGAGCAAGTGTCATCTTGAAGAATTCCCTTCTCTAAAGGATGACTCTTTTATATTGCCTGTAATCTAGTGTCTAAAAAGGGACCAACACTTTGCAACTTTTTAATTGTTTATAGCAAAAGGATAAGTCCAGTTCCAATGATTCTGTCATGACCTAAGTAGAAGTCATATTCTCTGTGAAATTCTTTAGAGGGTGTATGACTGATTCTCTGTCATCCTAGTTTCTTTATTGCCAGCTCTATGCAAAGGTCACCCCACATTCAGACCCTGCATTTGCATGGTTCTTCTTTCTTGGCTGCAAGCCTATTTTTTTCTCCTTTATTTTCTTACTTTCACTCATTTGAATTCTTCCCTTTTCACAGTTTGCCTGATTTTAAGAAATGGGACATTGTAGCACCTAGCATTCTGTGCATATAAATGTGAACTACTTTTGAGAGTGTGAAATTTTCCCCCCAATTTGGAGCAAGACTCTAGGCTTCCTAAGTTCCTTCCCTGTTGTCTTTGGGTTTTTCCCTTTTCCCCAGAGAGCTGCAATAAGGTGTTTTGAATCATGCCAGATTCCTTCTGGTGAAGCTTTGGAGCCTCTCTTCTCCCAGCACTTCTTGGCGATTCCTTTACAGAGCCTGTATCAGCCTCATATCTAAACCCAACTTCTCTTAGGATAATTGACACTTTACTCACCATTGCTGACTAGGAGCACAGATATCATGGTAATTATTCAGGGACAAAGTGGACAGAGGGAGAAAGAGGTCTTCAGTCTTTAGATTAGTGTGATGAGTAGTTTTCTACCTAGTAACAATCCCAGCATTTTTATTTGCAACAAGCTTATCCTGACTCCTGAGGCTTTATCCTCACTTGCCACTGCTCCTTCTCCTTACTTTTAAAATTTTTTGTTCTTTTTTCCCTGTTAGCAACAAGATAATCAGATGCTTGCTTATTTCCCAAAGCAGAAAACCAGGAATGAATTACAATGAAAATTACTGCCAATTTTTAAGCTCTTCTTATGAACACAAACTAGTTCAATGTTTTTGATTGACACTTCATAAATAATGAAGTTATTATGGGGTAAGTTAAAATTAGTTATGTCTGTCTGCATATTTTAGCCTCAAAGAGTGTATTTAATTAGGTACTTTTGATGTGTTAGACATAATTATGTTTACCTTTAATTTGGCATGAAAATGACGTTTCCAGAAGCAAGTTTAGTGGTGTATTTTCTAACTCACCAGTAGAGAACTACATTTCATGTCCTGGGGCCCTGTTGCTGTTTTTGTTTTTTGTTGTTGTTTGTTTGTTTTTGTTTTTGTTTTTTAAACAAATCTAGTTGTGCCAAAATTGTAGGTCCTAAGACTGAAGCATCACAATTAATATCATTTTCTTAGCCATTGAACCTTGCAAATTTGTAGTTCAGTGTTTATACAAATGGTTCAGATGACTTCTGGGGGGGGGGGGCGCGTCACATCTGCTGTCTGCAGTGAAGTGATAATTATTTCCAGCAGTCAGTGTACAGAGAGGCTGTGTCCATAGATAGTGACCCTTTAATTGCTTAGCATTTCACTACCATGGCAGTAAGCGTCTCAATATTGGAAGCAAAAATGGCCTATGAGTAGCACTGGGATTGGGTAATGGTTTGGGGCACTTACCAGGGTTCCAGGGTGCAGGCAAAGCTGTCCATGCTGCAGTTAGCATGCCAAATGAAAGTATGTTGATTCATAAGTCAGTAGGCGAGAGGCCCCATGATTTCTAATTATTCACTGAATTGAGATTCAGATTACTACTCTTTTGTTTTTTTTCTGTCTTTTATTTTTGTATATGGATTAAGTCATGCATTTATTTTTTCCACCTATATTTATCAGTCACTGTTTACTATTCACTGTAGAAGATACTGGGGATATACTCATGGCACATAAATTGTCAAGTTAGTATAAGCATTCCGATATAATTGTGTGAGCTTTGGGGCATGCAGTTAGCCCAGGTGGGGATGGAAGGAGCTTGTGAAAAGCATCTGAGCTAAGTCTTGAAAGATGAGTAGGATTTAAGCTGGATGAAGTTGGGGGTGATGTGAGTGATAGAAGGGCACTCTAAATACAGGGAGTAGCATGAGAGGGCTTGGCATACTTGAGAGACTGTGTGGTTTAGTATGGTTGGAAATATGGGGTCCAGAATAGGGCAGAGGTGGCATAGGGATGAGTGTGAGGCCTGGAGGAAGTATGGGCATGGACTGGATTGTGACAAGCCCTTTTAGATGTCATCTCTACCAGCTTCTTTCCATAATTCATCTATTTACCATATACTTTTTACAGATTATGTAAACTTCAGCTTTGTTGTCTGAATTTTCATGAATTCTCAGTCAGGAAAGCTTGATTTAATAGTTTTGTTATTCTTTGAGGAAGTACAGTTAAAGCCCACCAGGACATTCTGGTCACATGAAAATACGGTGGTAGTAAGGTGTAATCTCTTTCTATTTTAATATCTTATATTTCCACTACAGATCACATTGAAGAACTTATTCTAGTACTAGTCCTTTGGTCAAACTTTATCTCTCAGGTGGTGAGGTGGTGACTGTCCTGGTTCTCAGCTAGACTCCTTTTTTTCCTGCTATTATCAGGTTCTAAGTCATTCTGTAGTCTGCCTCTCTTTTCTGAACTTCTGGACACATCCTTCAACAATAAGCTTGTCTTATTCTTGCATCAGTGCCAACATTTCAGTTGTACTGAGTTCTTAATCTCTCTATCTGTGATCACTCAAAGATCAGTTTAAGTTTTAAGCTGTTATCTTTCTGTCATTCTAGTTATTTCTTAATTGTTAACTATATAATCCAGGTAAATGTTAGAAGTATAACTTTTTCTAATCCTAACATGACATCTATGTTTCTTTCTGTGTGCTCACCCCCCTTCCTGGTTATGGTAGGAGGGATCCTATCAAGATCCATCATTTGTTAGTGGTAGGGGTAGGAAATAGAACAGTTTTTTTTTTTTATTTTGCCATTTTTTGCATTTATTAGATAATTAAATATGCCTGATTCTTTATCTCTTACTATGGCAAATTAGATCAAATCAGATATGTTTGTGTCTGTGATGAAATTTTTCTGTTTAACTATTTCAGACTTACTTGACTTTGGGTTGAACCCATTGTTAATAACATAAGTAATGGTGTTGATTTATCCAGAAGACAAATATAAGAAGGAAAAAGTGTACGTAATTCTGAAAGCATGTAATCAACATCTGGCCTATAGATAACTGACTTTTAATTATAGTTGTTAGTGTCTCAGATTTATTATCACTAGTTTCTTCACTTTGAAACCAATAGGCCTCTCTCAAGAAAACTACATTTTCCATTTTTTATATGTTTTTCTAGAAAATTGTTTCCAAACTGTATTCTGAGGAATATTAGTTCATAATTGGGATTGGTAAAATAATTTCTTTTGCTGTCACATAAATCTGGAAAATTGTGGGCTGAACTAGGTTAATCAGGTTCTTAATATAATTCTTTTGGAGCCTTTAATATACTAATGTGCCTTGTGAATTTCCAAGGTTCCAAAAAAAAAAAAGGAAAAAAGTGAAAAATAATGCTCAGTTTCTCACAGATTAATTTGACCATGTAACTCTGTTGGGGATAATTTTGCAAACTAAAGTTGTAAGTTATATAGTAGTTACCATTAGCACAACCGATGACAAATTGTTAAAATAAGCTTAGAAAATGTAAATATATTTCTTTCTCCTTCAGACCCCAATATATATATATATATATATATATTTTTTTTTTTTTTTTTTTGAGACAGAGCCTCAAGCTTTCACCCTGGGTAGAGTGTCGTGGCATCACAGCTCACAGCAACCTCCAGTTCCTGGGCTCAAGCGAGTCTCCTGCCTCCACCTCCCAAGTAGCTGGGACTACAGGCGCCCGCCACAACACCCGGCCATTTTTAGGTTGCAGTCATTGTTGTTTGGCAGGCCTGGGCTGGATTCGAACCAGCCAGCTCAGGTGTACGTGGCTGGCACCTTAGCCCGCTGAGCCACAGGCGCCGAGCCTCAATATATTTTTTTTTAATTAAGACAAATTCTCACTTTTTTTGCCCTCTATAAAGTGCTGTAGTGTCATAGCTCACAGCAACCTCAAAGGATAAGAAAATGCTATTCCACTGAAAATTTTGGGAGAAGAAAAGAGGAATCAGTACGTACCAAGGCCCAGAGAACTGGGAAAGAATGTTTGGTGGCCCATCAGAGCCCAGTGCGCTGGGAGCTTACAGACTAATAGCATGACTCATTTTCATAGCATGAAATGAGTTCAGAAATATAGATGGAACATATACGGTCCTGCAGGCTGAGTTATGTATTTAGTTCTTATTCAAAGCAAAGCAGGAAGCCCTTGTAGGGTTTTAGGGAGAGGGGTGACATAACCTGATCTGCAGGTGAGAAAGCTCGTTCTCACTGCTGAATGGAGAGGACTGTGGAGGAGAGGGGTGGAAGTGAGAGGCTGTGGGAGGCTGGTGCACACCAGGTGAGAGATGGCAAACTCTAGCTGGTGTTGGAATGATATTTACAGAGATAGATGGAGGGCAGTAGGCATATTTGAAACATATGTCTCAGTAAAACAAATACCTCAATTAAAACATTTGTTATGTAGCAAAGGCACATTTTCAGTTTCAGTATAATTAAGTATACTTAATTTGACAAAGGATGTGTAATTTCTCTTATTTCCTTCTGTCTAAATCATTCATTTTTGGCCTTCCTAGGGCCTACAGAACCCTCTACCTTCTACAACCCTCTCTCAGTCTCCTGAGAAAAGAGGACTGTTATGATTATTGAGTTAGATATATACAGTAGAATGGGGGACAAGGAATTTGTATGGTCTCCTTTACAGTGTTGTGGGCCACTTGTACCTGCCTCTCACATAGCCTAAATAAATACATGAATGAATGAATGAATGAACCACTTGTACCTGCCTCTCACATAGCCTAAATAAATACATGAATGAATGAATGAATGAATAAATAAATAAATAAATAACAGCATCTCATGTGATCTATTTTGAGTTACCAGCAGTCTTCACGGGCATGAACCCATGGGTGTATCTTCCTGACAGTGCTGTGCCTGTCAGAGGTCAGTATTTTGGCATTATGGATTTTGGTTTCTGGCTGAGTAACCTTTCATCATATTATGACTGACTTCAATGATATGGTCTATTGCAGACATAATGGGCACTGAAGACCCCATTCTTGGAAGAGGAGGGTACCCCCAGAATAAGGGAAAATTAAAAAGTAAGCTGAAGGAGTCAGAACAAAGAAAAGTCAGCTAATTTGCCTTTAAGGTAGCCATTACTAAATTTCTTATCTGAACAAGTTTCTAGCCTTTCCTGAAACTCTGGCCTATGGGGGATACATCTTCTAAGTCATTTCCTGCCCATTAAACAGACAAAGCAGATACCCAATGTGGAGATTTACATTTGGCTGGGGCAGAGACCAAGGGAACAGCTCCAGCCCTGAGATATGGGCAGGAGGGCTTATATCCCTTGTTGCAGAGGAAAATCCTCTGTGGTGGTGATGAAAAGAAAATGCCTCTCTCCCAGCTATTCCTCAGAAGAGATTAACGCCAGTGGCATTTTACTCCACAGTGAACTAGCAGAGTTTAACACCTCCCTAGGAATCTGTGTGTGTGACTCCAGACAGGAGGCTTCCCCCACACTTAAGGCTTAAGGGTTTGACTGGTGTCTTTGTTCCCTCTCTTAGCTTACCACCTGGGAAAAGAGATTTGAATAAAAGCTGAGTGGAACAGAGACTCAGGGCTACTTGCCAGAACCCACAAATGGGCAGTGGTCCCCTGACCTCCCACCTTTGAAAATTCTGTTCTGTGTCTCCTGTCTCTTTATGGTTGTTCCTAACTTTATTACACCAGTTCCACAGGTCTTAGTGCACCCTTCCCTTGGGGTGGGACCCTGATAGTCTATAAAAGAAGGTGAAAATGAAGTAGTGCACAAACATAAAAGTGTCACTTTCCCCAGAGTTTTAAATAACAGTAGATAATCTTATAAATCTGATTGATAGCCAAGCTGGGAGTAAGAAGGGGAATTAGAACACATTCTACCTTTTTTATGGCACACAAAGAAATGATGGCAAGTATACAGTATAAGGAGTGAGTGGACCAGGCTGCTCTCAGTTAGAGAACACCCTTAACCTCCATGGATACTGGATGGCAGCTTTGATTGGGAGGGTGGGGGATCAGTGCGTATGGCATATTAGTGACCCATTAGCTGTCTGCCAGATGTACCAGTTGGAATGTTCTTGGCTAGCGGATTTCAAGGAGAGAAAAACCAAAAGTATACTAGAGATAGACTTTTGAAATTAGTTTTCCAAGTCATTTCTTTTTATTCTATAGAAATGACTGAGGCCAGTGTTATCTACTCAATGACTTCCTTGATCTGGGAGTGACCTCTTGGAATTAGTTTATTTTCTTGCTCACCTTATCAGATAACTCTATTCAGAGTTGACAATTTGATTCACATCTCTTTTTAGTTATTTGTTCTATGATCAGATAGGGACTGACTGACCACAATAGATAAAACCCTGACTTAAATTGCATTACAATTTGGAAATTTGTATTATGAAAAGGTGATAAAGTTTCCGGGTTTCCAGATTTGAGGGGAGAATTTATGGAAAAATCTCACATTTAAGACTCTAAGTCCAGTGTAAGTCTTAATCCTTTGAAGAGAGTTTTAGCTACGAAGGAGTACCTGGTGACTCCTAAGGCCAGTATGTGTAATTGCTAGCTTCCCAGAATAACTCAGGATGAGTTGGTATTGTTAGCAGTAATAATTATGTTGGTGATTTTGGTAATGCTAAAGACTAAACACATGACAGTATAAACTCGAGTCATTGAATGGTATGCATTATCTGGTATAAGTATAGGATTCAAAATATATTGTTTATGACATCCAGATTACTACAGAAGTGTGCCAGATCTTAGTTGCTATAGTTTTTATTGCTTAGATTTTCACTGAATTTATTAGTTGTGGCTGTCTGTTTTTTTAATAAGTTAAATACTTCCTGAAATGCTCCTTCCAAAAAAAGATTAGCTCACAGATTCAAAGAGGTCACTTTGACCAGTATTATTTATTGAACATCCAATTATTTATTTTTTGCTTATAGTTGTTTTTAAGATCATTGTTTCTGAATGTTACATCAATTTTTTTTTCTTTTGCGTAGTGAGACTTGAATCAGTGTTTTTGTTAAGTTTACTAAGCCATGATCTTCCATGATGAGGTTAGTTTTTCACCAGTGGCTATATCTGATTAATAATATGTTGATAGCCTGAAATTCATGATGTAGAAATTCAGCTACTGCGGGGTTACTACAAAGGAGGTTGGCCTTTTTCTGAAAGGATGCAAGTGGTGTCCACCCTAAGGACCTCAGAGGGCTGGCAGTAGTCTTGGGGATGTGGGTAGTTATAAAGAGAAATGGCATACTTTGGGAGTATGGGATTCTGACTGTTGTAAAGATCATATCTGTCCAAATTAAAAAAGTGGTGTTTGTGAACTGACTTCTTTCCATGAGCTTCAGCATCATTATCTAGTGTCAGGAAACCCTTTAGAGTATAGACCAAAAAGGATATGCCTGGAGAAACCTTTTGCCGCCCCCTACAGTACTAGCTTCTGGTGTCAAAGGGAGGCCAGGTGAGAGGATAAAGTGCAGAGCCTCTGCCATCACTGCTGTGTGTCTGAGGATTTCTGTGTCAGGCTTCTGCAAATCTCACTGACAGGTTTTTCTACTACTTTTTAATTAAGTCTGTAAGTGTTGACATCTTTTGTACATATATGAAAAGGAGAGGGGAGGCAAGGCAGCCTTGAAAATGGAAAAGAAGTCAGTTTTAAAAATGAGAAATCTACAGGCAGCAATTTTCCTTTCCTCTATGTGAAAATAACATCAGGAACGTTAGCACACCAGCAGGATCTCACAGGAATAGCTTTCATTACCTCTTTTTATTCTCTTCCTCAATATTCTCCACTTATAGAAGCTTCTAAATATGTGTCTGATGGCAGGTGTGCCCTTTTTTGCTATCATGAGAGCACCTATGGTAAAGGTATATCTCAGAGAGTCATTAATCGTTCAGAAGGGTTTCTTTTGGCCAGCCTGTGCTAGGATGCTATGAAATAACTTAAGAACTATTTATAATATACCTACTGGAAAGTCCTTGGAATATAGTAGTTTTCTTCTTTCCCTTTTCCATAAACAGAAAGTGAAAATGAGAAGAGGCTCTTTGGAAGCATACCTAAGCCTGCAGAAAGAGAAGGCAGATGAACTTTTATGGAGGTATTCAGGTGATCCCTGACCAAAGTTTTTACATAAAGCAAGATAGTACCCTTTAGAGTAGGGAAGAGAATTTTGGTGGCTTTTGATAGTGAATGAACACTAAGCAGACATCATATAGAAGACTTTTCCTCAGGGTTATTGCTTATTTTGTAAAAGAGTCAGAACAGAACATCTGGGTTGTGTATTTTCAGCATATGGGAGAAAACAGTTTCCTTTGGAAGAGAATTTTCCTTGGGAAGGAGAGAACTGTTTCTACTAATGGAAAGAGGAAAGACTTAGCAATTTAAACAATTTACATAGTAAATTAATAGCATAATAACTACTATTTGCTTATCAAAAACAAGCTAAAAGTGCATACTTTTTTCATGGAAGATTATTTCATTGCATGTACTAAAATAGAATAATGCCAGACAGAAAGCAATAAAAAATGAAATAAAACTTTTGAAAATATATTCATATATAAAATATTTATTTTACAGGCTCAGAAGTGTTTGTAGTAAATCATTTTTATTATATATCAGAGATTAGTCACTTCATTCTAAATTCTGAAAAATGAACATGAGATATTTTGCAAGCACTGCTTTTTCTGGAGTACATTCTCAGTGGGATTCACTGAGGAAATACTTATTTGTAGAGAGGTGGGGTCACATGTCTGTAAATACATTACAAATGTTTCCCACAGTGGCACTAAAATGATCAGAGGAAATGAGAAGCAAGCCAAGCAAGGTCGCTTTGATGAAAGGGCTTCTTGCTGGTATGCTAAGCAGGCTATAGATGGGTTGGGGAAACTTATTTTAGAATAGTAGGGAAGGCAATAACTCTCTTCCAGCTCTGTATTTAGAAAACCACATCTTTCTCAGGATGTTTGGACACAAACCTTTGTACTAGCTTGTATTTCCCATTGTCTGACCTTTGTGTGAACTTACGTATATTTTTCTGCTTCTATCGTGTGTGTATATATGATTATTCAAGGATTAGAGCCAAGAACTGGAGCGTTTGTGATACAGCTACTCAGTAGACAAGAGGTACCTGACTGGATGAAAATAAGTTTCGAGTGGAGTCACGGTGCAGGGCTGTGGAAGGTGGTTTCTCACTGGCAGGTTTTCTGTGTGACATGGGAGAGCTGAAGGGCAGGAGTGTGCCCTCTCCTCTGTAAAGTCTACAGCACAGGGCCACGGACAAAGCATTTTCTCAGTAAATTCAGGTGAGTGTCGCAGCTTGCTGCATAAAGTGACATGGGGACATTTGCTATTGGTGCCTGAAACTGGGTATAGAGCTGCATCCTCCTTGAGGCCACTTGGCCAAACTTGGCGGCTTTTGGCAATGGTTAGCAAGAGTTTGGCACCAGCCACTGTAAGTGTTCAGGGCTGGAGAAAGGGCTGTGAAATGATAGTATTTTCCAACCTGTTTCATGTTTGGGACACCATGATATGCTCTCAACAACATATTAATCTCTGGGAAGGGTTACAGCTGTGATTCCCAGCTGTACCATCCCACACAGACAGCAGGAGAGATTTATGAGGTCATGCCCCAGGCTTCAGAGCCATCAGGCACAGCCAAGGAATCTCCTGGTATTGATGTGTTGTTGATAAATGATGATTCCGTGTTATTCAATTCACTGAAAGATAGTTTAAACCATGAAGGTACTTTCTGGCAATTTGAGGCTGATGGAATAGTTCTAGTTGAGAAATGGCACCAGGAGAGAAAATATGCAAGACTGAAATGGTGCCCAGTGCTCTGAGTTTGACACATGAGCAATTGCAGAAGTGAGGGTTCTGGTGTATGAATAAATTTGAGACAGACTCTGCATTGCATAGGAAACACCATGCATTTTCAGGTAGTAAAGGAACCTACACGAAGGAAAGCCCTCTTTTCAATTATATTATGGGCTGCATTGTGGAGAAAAGATGATCTTGTTCTGCAGTTGGTAAAAGAACCATACTAACACATTCGGGAAGTATTTAGATCCTAAATTCTGCCTCAGGATTCAGCTGAGTTTTAGTTCAGAAGTTCCTAAGAAAAACCCTTCTAAAATACGTGGTGTCATGCATTCATCCCCCGAGGACCTAATGAGTTTCTTTTAAGCTTGCTGTCCCTTTTCAAGTTTCATTTTTTTTTCAACACTTTCTAGGCCACCTAGAATCCAGAAGATCACTTAAATTGTTTGTGATATCACATTGTGTAACGGTCAGAGAATAGGTGGGAATTAGGAGAGGCAATAATGAGCAGGTTTTAAACTTGGGGGTCTTTTTAATAGAAGGAGCATTTAACCATGCATGTCACCTTTGTCTACTTTTGTGGTCTTTGAAATACAAAGATTTTATTAGGCAGCCAAATTTCAAGGGTCTGGAGAAGAGAAGCGGGGTTGGAGTGAGGAGTGTTGAGGCACAGACTGGGTAGAACAGCTGGAGAGAGGCTAAGGACAGGATCAAAGGTACAGCTTCTTCTACCCTGCCATTCTCATTACCAATTGGGGCACACGGGGTGGCAGATCCAGTCACATTGTAGCAAGTGCTGGGCTTAGGCATGCGTTAGCGTGGCAGGCCTGAATAAAGCTTCCCACACCTGTACTTCTCATGCGTTATTTAACCCGGTACCTCCGCTCTGACTCCCCTTATAGCAGCACTCCATCTGGAAGAGCAAAGATACACAGGAAATCCTCAGTTCTTGGCTCAATGCACTCAGAGGATATCCCCTGCCAATTCTGTAACTGTGATAACTGCAGCAATATTCTTGGGTACCTTGTTTTCAGGGCATGTTTAATGAGAGAAGAGGATGTGAGGAGGCTATTAGCCCTGGCTGTGCTAAGTTTAGAGTTCTGTCAGCGAGCCACTGCACAGATGCCCCTTGCTGATTTCTTCCTCGATTAGTCTTTTCTAATGTTCTCGCTTGGATGCCTCGGTGCTGCAATCGAGAATTAAAATTCGTAATCTCTGCTTAGGATCCCGAGGCTATACTCTGTTCTGGAGCCCAGACATCTTTTGTTTCCTAGCTTTGCTAGTGGAAACAGATTTCCTGGCAAGTGGGTTTGGATGAGCAGCCTTGAATATGAGAAGGAAAGTGCTGGGAATGGAGGATGGTCAGTTACAGTCTGTCTGACAAGGAAGGGGAGATTCCAGATTCTGGAATTAGAAATGAGTGTAGTCCATGAACTGGGAAACGGCATAAGGTAAAGGGCCAGATTCATTTGTCCTGAATTGGGAAACGGCATAAGGTAAAGGGCCAGATCATTTAAAGCTAAAAGACTAAATAAAATCCCCAGAGTACTGTGTCCTGTGATTCCCCTGCCACTACCCCTGTGAAATCAGCTGGTGCTTTCCTTCCCCTCCCTTGTCTTTTTACTGTGTTTTAATAAGTTTGACATGGGGTTGGAGAGTTAAGTTTTTAACAACCGAAACAGTAAGAGGTAAGCAGCTGGGAAGGGGCTTGCTATTTGGCATATTCAATGGGCCCTGTTTTAGGAGAAGAGAGAGAATGCTGGGAGGTGACCAAGAGTCAACTGGCTGACAACAAAGGTGTGTCCCACTGGTGGCCTGAGGGGCAGCCACCTTTCATAAACACATATTACATATAAGTTCAGGCAGGTTAGACCCTTCCAAGGTGACTGGGATTCCCAGGCTCAGAGGAACTGTCCACTGAGGGGAGTAAGATAAGGGCACAGTCTTTCTATGGGGAAGGGTAGGATAGGGTTTGACTTTAGTGTCTAGATCAGAAGTCCCTCAAGGGACTTCAAATACCCATATCTTACAAAGTAGTTTGTGAGTGAACAGTAAACAATTGGTTTTTGATGCTGAGTCTCCTAGCAAGGGTAGTTTAATGCTGATCTTTTGGTGAGTTGACTTAGAGATGTTCTCACAATCCTCTCTTTTCCCCTTCCCCACCATACGGGCAGTACTGTCACCTGGGACAGGTTGAGGCTGTTTTGCAGAGAGGGAGCTTATTCTTGCGCCTGATCAATTGGTACTAGTTGGGCAGAAGAGAGCGTAGGTGCAGAAAACAAAGAAATTCCATTATAAGCACAAGCGTCCACTGCTTGACTTTCAAGGAGGGAATATCTTTGCCTTTGTGAACTCAGTGAATCTATACAGAGGACTGAGGGAAGCTATTCATAGTACATGCAATATAACCTGATGTGGTAACAACAGGGTGCAGTCTTAAATTCTAGTCAGTATGATGGGCTGGAGCACTCTTGTAATGTATCATGAGGCGAGGTGCTTTTTCCTGGTAGGACTGCATTTGTGATATTTTTCCTGCAAGGTCAGGGACGCTTTACAAGTCTATGTTTTGAATAACCCTTAATCACATTTCTTTTTCCTACAAACACTTCCTTCATTCGAACTGTGAAGTCACCAGTATCATCTAGGTTATTTGAATTTGGAAACCCTGGTTTTATTTTATAGGCAGAAATGAATGGAAGGAGAAATAGTGAATGTCATTTTTTCCCATTATGTCCATACTGCCAATAAAATAAGTTTGCACTTGACATTTTGTTTAAAGGAAAAAAAAATTTCTACTTCTAGATTTTGGATGCTTCATTTACCCTGAAACCTTTTCTCACTCAAAATACTATTTGCTTGTGTTACATGAAATATTTGTGAAGTAAATGGAATCACTCAGTGGTCACTAAATGCATTGTGTGTCTGTATGTGTGCCCGTGTGTGTGATGTGTGTGTGGTTATGTGTCTCGTGCATACCCACATACATGTGAGGAGCAGAGTCCGGTCACAGGATGGATGGTTGGCAGGGCAGTGTTTCTAAAGTATGACCTTCTCACCACCTGTGACAGAATCACCTCAGTGCTGGTTAAAATGAAGGTTCTAAAGCCACAGATTCTCAATCTGAATTTTTGGAGGCTAGCGTTTGGGAATCTGTATTTTAAATAAGCACTTCTCCAGTGATTCTGCTACATGGGGATGTAGTCATGAATTATGATTTTTTTTGGAGAGGGGGGCACTGAGACAACATGTGAATAACACCAAGTTGAGTAGGAGGTAAGGAAGAAAATATCATTGGAGATAGCATTTGACATTTTGGAGAAAAACTTTACAAAGTGAAATCTGAATTTGTCTAGGTGCTGAGGCAGTAAGCAGGTATTTTATACATAAGGAATGGGTGAAACAAAAGGTGGAGATTTAAAAAATAGTAAGTAGATCCACCCCCATTAGAATGAAGTGGAGGAAGATATTTGGTAAGACAAAACAAGTTATAATTGAGAGACTTCTGAGAAAGAAATTGCCTGGAGCTGAGCTTTGCAGGGCAGGAATGAGACTGTGAAAGCCACCCAAAGTAACATGTAGTATTTTGGCCCACGTGGGTCCTTTTCCTGTCACCTGTCAGAGAAGAAAATAGGTATGGTGTTTAGAATTTGGGGACATAAAAATTAAGCCATATATTATAGGAGGATCACTATTTGGGAGAAATATATTTGGTTTATATTGTTTGCTTGGTACAAAGGTACTTGGACAGAAATTAAACTGTCCAGATACCATCTTTCTTAACCTTAAGCTTATCCTGCAATTTCGGCATAAAGCTCTTTTGCACAAGTCTCTAAGTGGGAGTCACTGTGTGTGTGTCTTGTTCATTTGTGCATGTTTGGTCAGTGCTCTCTTTCCTTCTGTGTGGTCAGTCTACTGTGAGAATGGAGAACAGGCTAGAAAATCACATTTTCTCCTTTTCCTTTCATTTGATGCTCATATTAACCCCATGAGACAGATGAAATTGGAAGGCATTGTTAGGGCCTTTTAGCTGTAAAAATCACGTGGGGGAGAAGTTAAGCCTTGTGTTCAGTGTCATGCAGGCTGTGTGATGGGAAGCCATGCCAGTGCTTTTCCTCTTTACATGCCATGTCTCCTTAGAATGCACCTGTTAATTCCTCCAGCCTCGTCCTCATCCCAGAGAGACTTCGTTTGCAAACCCATCTCATGGCATTGCAATTCGTTGTTTGCTTATCCATCTGTCCATCCCTGTAATAGATTCAGTGTCAGCTTTTTGAGGCCTGGGGTTAGTTCTCTCTCCTTTATACTGTTATATCCCCATTTTTGGCATGCATTGAATAATTATTATGTAATATTAAATAAAATAATATGCATAATTTTGTGGTTAAAACCAAAAATAGTTCAAAAGACATAATA
This sequence comes from Arctocebus calabarensis, assembly GCA_963573935.1. Lineage (NCBI taxonomy): Eukaryota > Metazoa > Chordata > Mammalia > Primates > Lorisidae > Arctocebus > Arctocebus calabarensis. The sequence continues at coordinate 58,086 of CAUYON010133108.1, forward strand.
CATGTACTGGACTGCAGGAACCCAGAGAGTATCAGTTGTTAGTTTCTTCTCTCATATACACTCAATTCCTGGCACATTCTTTGGCACAGAATAAGTGCTTGATCAGTATTTGTTGTATGACGCAATGGAGGAAGATGAGCAAAGATTGTCACAGGTAGAAAAGAACTAGATTTGAACTCTGAAACTGGTAGAATTAGCAGGCTTTGCTTGAAGGGCACCAAGCAAAAGTATTCTAAGAATGGTAATTGCTGTGAGCAAAAGACTTGGGGGAGAAGGAGCAGTGTGCTCCTATGAGAGTGAATTCATTATTTTAAATCCCCATGTTGAATGATTGCTATGTTTATAGTACAGATGAAAAACTACTAGGCACAACTTTTTTTTAATTGAGGGCAGAAAATTATATCTATAAAGGTTTTGAACTGTCTTTTGTGACTGCAGGGACCAATTATTTGATAAGTATAAGGTGTGGTTTAGACTGTCACGTTCTGGCATCATTAATGGACAAGCCACATGTTGGTTGACGTGAGTGTCTCCTATGGAGATTGTTTAGGAACTAACAGTCTGCAAGGGCATTTTGGAAAACTGACTCTAAGAGCTGAGGAAGTTCATCATATCAGGGAAAGCCAGAAGGAGCTATGAAAGAGATAAGGATCAGAACAAAAAGAGGGATGAGTGGATGCTGGATCCCTTTGGCCTAGTCATTTTCATCAAATGAAAGCACTCCCATGAGTTATTTCAATTAGGAGACAAGTGTGATTGTTCCTTGCATTGCTCTGAACTAGGTGGTTGCAGGTGCACTCTCACTGGGACACATGACATGCTGTCTGAAATCCCATTCCATTGCATGACCAGTGACACTGACAATAAGGTTCACCTTTGATTCTGTAGTTTTAATTGAACATAACATCTGTTATTTGAGGAAAAATCATAGAACTGACATTTCAAACAATGTTTTTGAAATACCTTTGTGCTTGTGCTAAACAGTGGCATGAAGTTCTAAGCAGAATGTTAAACCTGCGGAATATGATGTGTGTGAAAATTTGACTTGTGCAGTGCTGGTGCCTTTATGTGAGAGTTCACTGGGCCAAGGAAACTTAATTATGATGTAGAAGAACACTCTGTGACTTTATTTGCATCTATGCCAGGGGCAGAATAGGAAATTCAAATTATGGGAAGAACTGTTGGACCACCCACAATACTATTGTGATGAAAGCGAAACTGAAAAATGTTAAAATAGCAAATGTACAAAAAGGGAATTGTGGCTCGATCTCTACAGTTTTATTCACATGGGAATCTAGGCAATAGAAACATTCCCCACATATTTTAAAGACAATATCTGCCTTCAGTATCCTCCTTTAAAAATGTTTATAATGAAAAGTTTGGGATATTATCCTCAAAATTATTAGGAAAATGAAAAAGGGTTATGTTATGGCAACCATGAATGTATTTCGGACAAAATGCTACAAATACATGATCAATGGAGGAATGGAGGTGAATTTCTATGTTTATTAATAAAGGTTGACATTTACTGAAAAATTAGTTTAGAAAATGCTGTTTTAAGTGATTCACAGGTATTAACTATTTGATCTTCCTCCGAACATGTAAGGTAGGTATTATTAGCCCTATTTTACTGATGAGTAAACTGAAGCACAGTTCTTGTGCTCTTAAACACTATAGTATACTGCCCCTGTCTGTGATGTGACAGTACGCTGTAGTGTACAACCTCTACTGTTGAATTTATTCAGAAGTCAAGGACACAGACCATAGGTGACAACCTTTCCAAGAGATTTTCTGTGTATCTACCTCAAAGGCAGCAAGATTAAGGTTTCAGTAATGACTTAAGTTTCATTACATGCAGAATTCAGCAAATTGTATCTCTACATTCACTGATTAAACTCGTGGTCTCGTTTTTAATTGATTGCCTGGTTTATATGCTTAAAATTCAATATTGATATTTACAAGTGGGCACATTGGCTTTGATTAATTGCTGAATTTAATTCAGCACAGAGTGCTTCTGATTCTGTAATCAGCATTGCTGATTTAATAATCAAGTCCTCTTGTTTCCCAGATAATAACATTAGGTACCAAAAAATGACAATTTGAAGATTGACATATTTCTTTTTGATTGAGCTATAAACTTATTCCAATAAGTGATTCCCTCCTGTCTCTTGCTCTTCTGTCTTTCATTACCTTCATAAATATCATATCAAATCTTGCCAAGTGCCATAGCTATACTAAGCGTAATGGCTACAATGATTAATATAATAGAAGGGTTCTGTTTTCTTTCCCTTTACTGTAAGTACTGTGAGGCTTCCAGTGTATCAGATCTTTATATATAATTATTTTTTAGTTGGATTAAAAATTTTTTACGGAAATTTTAAAGTTCTAACTCATATTACATAACTACTTATGTAGCCATATATCCAAATGTCATTAATTCAGAAACATTATGGGGGTTATACGTTTAAGGTAAGTACAAATTGCAAATGGTTTATTATTGTATGTTTATTGGATACAGTAACCCCAGGTAATGACCCATATACACTATTTCCAGTTGGAGACATGCTAGATATATTAAAATTTCAAGTAAGCATGTTCATTGTTTGATTCAGCAATAGCTGTTTATTGAACACCTACTACATACTAGGTGCAAACTAGGTGCTGTGTTGTTAACAGAGAACACAATGCAGTACCCACCCTCCTGGACAGGAAGATCCACTCTTGTGCCAGATTTGATGAGATTATTGTCTGACATGGGTTACATTTTTCCTTTCCTAGCTGTTATGTTAGAAAGACATTTTGTCTAGTTCAGGAAATTTTAGCCTGTTTCAGATTGATTGATTGCATATTCAGAATAATGGTTTTGCTTCATCCAAAATTTATGTGATTCTCTACCAATTTTAGATAGGGATAAGATTAAGCATTAAAAAAAAAAAATTCAAGAACTATAGCCCAAACCAGAGAAATCTAGAAGGTTATCTTTCTAATACAGTTCCTGTGCTTTGAACTTGCTTATAAGCCTTTCCAAAGAAATCATTGATTGTAAATAATACATTTTAGACTCATTTTTTATTTAAATTCCTATGCAAGCACCTCAACTTTTCACTGTAGTTAAGCTCCTTGCAGACTCTCCTGATTTATTGGAGTAACTCTAGGGCCTAACTCAGTGAGAAAAGACAGTGTGGCAATTTAATGAATTGATGAGTGAGTGTTGCATAAATGGTCCTTTGTTTCACAGTGAGTAACTCTGACACTCTGAAACTTTGGGTTTCCTCTTCTTCATTGATGTAAGCATGTTAAACTAATAATTAGTATATCACTGATTAAATGCTTATTTTGTGCCAGTTTTTTAATTTATTTGTTTCTTAAATTCTACAAGGAATTCTTTTTTAACTTAGTTCTGTTTTTTTTGTTTTGTTTTTATGTCAGATTAATATGAAGCTACAAATGATTAGGTTATATTGTTTGTATTTGTTACGTATAGTTCAAGGTGTAGTTGAGCCCTTAACTAGGGGATGTGCTGTATATCCTTACTTTGTGCCCATTAAGTGAGAACTCCCTCTTCCTCTCTCCCTTTCACTCTTCTTCCTTATCCCCGCTTGAATTTAATTGTATTTACTTTCACGTGGGGGTGTAGTTGTTTATCTGTTGGTTTCATATTGGTATTGCATACATTGGATACACGGTTTTCCATTCTTGTGATGCTTTACTAACAAGAATGGTTTTCACCTCCATCCAGGTTATTTTCTTTTTATAGTTGAGGAAACTGAGGCTCAAGGAGATTAAAAACTACCCAAAGAAATGTAATACCTAATAATTGACAATATCAATCAATTGATTGGTGGCTTCAAAATCCATATCTTTTCCTCATACTATGTTATTTTACTTAGCCAAGCAAGATGACGGTGCAGATTAGTGATTATGATTCCAGACAGGGACTGACTGGAATGCTTTGAGCACTGTCTATTGACAAAGTAAACTGTGCTTTCCATAAGAATTCAGAAAAGAAAAAGCCTTTCTGAACACAGCCCTGGTTAAATCATTGTCAACAGCAAACACTTAAGTGTCCTTAGGAAGTATATTTTAGATGTCTCTATTTCTGAAGACATTTACCCTAATACAATGCCACTTTTATTCTCATAGCAGGAGTAGACCATTAAGGAGGATCACTAGTGACCTGGAGGTCTGAAACTTCCAACTCATCTTGGGAAAATCTTGACATTTCCTCAAACTAGTCATCCGAAGCCAGTTTTCCATTTTCAGACATTTGATCAGACAAGGTATTTCTTTGATACTCCTTACAGTATTCCTGTTGTGAAGCCCACTCTTAGTGCCCTCTTCCTCTGTAGTTTGGATTGCCTTGATCCAAACTATCTTGGACTAACACGGAATACAGTGTTGCGTGGCTCTCACGGGTTTATCCAGGGGCACTGGGTCCACTCAGTGTGCACCCGAGGGAGTGGGTTTGATTTAGGAGGCTGCTGAAATATGACCACCTACTTAATGTGGGAGGTGGCAAGATGAGCTTTCTTTTGGACACCTAAACTGAAATCCAAAACCTGGATCTGCTGCCTTGCAGGTGAGCAGACACAGGAAAATGCCAACATGATTTCTGTGGCTTTTAGTACTCAACTGAAAAATGAGGCCTATTAATACCTACTCTGGATGATTGTGGTAAGGTTCTATTTCTGCTTTACACTGACTTTCATGGAGATTAAAATAGTTTCATCCTGAATGGCATTTGTTCGTGAAGAAGGAGAGAGAAAACCTATTTTTTGAATGTCTACTGAACTTAGTCTTCTGACAGATCTACACTTGCTCTCGTTTGATCTCCATTCTATAGTGGAGAGAGCGTGATTTGGCTGAGGAGTCACACAGACTCTGTATCAAATCCAGACCTTGTAATCTCCTAGTTACTGGATAAGGAGTGGAGGGGCGGGAAAAGGTTGCACCTCTTTTGAAGAGTGGGTGATAGCTAGGTTAATCAGTTTGATTTAAGCATTCCATGCTGTATATCCAATCATCACATTGTACCCCATAAATGTATACAGTTGTGATTTTAATTAAAAGTTAATTAAAAATTACTATTCCAGGAAAATAATAGGAACATCCAACAAATGGACTTGAACACAAATGACTGATGCAACACTAAAATGATTGCAGAATTATTGCAAAATTATTTGGTGTTTAAACATTTTAGATTTTAAGGCAAAAATATTTAAACAGAAAAAGACTGGGCTGGGAAAACTGAGGGATGGCTTTTCTAGAAACTCAAACTGCTTCCTATACAGGCAATGGGAAGGTACTATTATGTATATGAAAGTTCTTCTGTACTGGGAATTAATGATGTATTTTGATTATTTGGGAATGTAGGAATTACTTCTGTGTAAAAAATTAAATAGAAAGAAATACAATAAATGAACTTTTGCAACAAAATTTTTTTTATAAGAAGGTAACTGTTTAGGGCAAAATTTTAGAGTTTTGTTTCTTATTCTTTCTTTGTTTTGAAGAAAGAAAATAATTATATGATATGAGACCTTCCTGTGATGGTTAAAATTAAATTTCTTGATATCAAACCTAGCTCTTAAACCTGATAGGCAGCTATGCAAATCATAGCAGTTTTGCAAATATATGGACTTCAGCTTGCAACACATTAAGTGACACTGCCAGCTTAATTATTATAATAGCTTTCCAGATCCAAGTTGGCATTACAGGCTAGGTTTCTAAAATGTTTACAGTATGTTTATGGTGATCACTTATTCAATGCCACAATGTAAACTATTTCTCAGAAAGTAATGGCAATCCTTAAGTGAGAGATGACAAGATGTGTAGCACTTGGTTAACAGTAAAAGCGGTTTCTAAAATAAAGTTTGGGACAGTTAGGTGTACTGGGGAAGATAATGAACTTGGGACGAGGAATCTAGTTGGTAGTGAATGTTTCACCTGTTGACTGTTTCATTTAGAAAATAGCTTTTGGAAGGATTTGAACATATAAAGAAGCTACCATGTATCCCAATGTGTAAGGTTGTCATTCACCATTGTGCTAGCGGAAAGCTTGAAAGGATTTTTGCCAATAAACCAAATGCTTTTGAAGATGCTCAGGGATTTGGGCGATGTGGTTTGAGGCTGGCTCCATCACAGTGTGGTTGGCTGAACGTCACCTCTGTAACTAGACTTTTTAGGGTTGCTTCTCAAGGGGTTATAAAAATAATGTACACTTTGCCCAAGAGAGAAAAGATTTTCTTTTTCCTTCAGTTTGCAGCCTTTTCTATATTTGTACAAGGCTCAGAAGGAGTCACACTGTTTACACCATCACCTTTTATCTATTTTCCATATGACACATGAAGAACTAGAGACCTAAAGAAATTACATGCTCCAGGTTTTATCCAACTTGTGGCAGGGTTAGGAGTTGTTTGCTTGTCTCTGTTTCCAGCCACTGTTTAACATATAGTCCCTGGTGAGGTAAGGACATACCTTGGGTGAAATGTCATGGCTGTGTTCACTGATGGAACTGATTGGTAAGTGGATGCTTAATTTTACAATGGGGCGATGCCTACGTGGAAGGGCTCCTCCCAGGAAGCAGCTTCTGACCGATGGAGAACCAGCTTAGAATACCAAGGATGTTATCAAGTATTCTTACAAAAATTTAGTTTTCTGTTACTCATTCCTATCAATTGAAGCTACTAGAAGCAACATGAAATCCACATGTTTATCTAGGATATAACAGACTTTTCAGAAGAATTCTTTTTATATAAAATGGTTCCTCTTTATCAACTTACCAATGTGGGACCACAGTGATGATTATATGCTAAGAACCAAGACAATCTAAACAAGATCAATCAATCCAAGCAAGCAAGCAACAACAACAAAACCCTCGCTCTCCTTCAGCATTTGAGAATGCTCATTTAAGAATGTGCCCCAAAAGTGGCAAAGGAAAAATAGAGTTTTAATTGTTAAGAGCTGTTTCCCTGACATCTAACTCTGTAAAGTCTATAGCACTGTATACCTCAAAGAAAAAGAAACAGATGGGATTCTTCCAGAATGCAAAATGGGAGCAAGGTTACATGGACAACTGCCTGGGTTTTTCAAAGAGAGGATTAGTTCCATCTGATTTTCCACTTTAGGTCCGTAGATCTGAAGGGCAGAAAACATGAGGACTGTTGAAGCCATATTCTTCCCACAGCTTGAGACATTTTTCTCTCTCTTGAACCTTCCAAACATCAAGGAACTCTTTATCTTTGCAATGCTGGTGACTTTTAATTTAGTGAGCAAATAAAAATAAGACTTTTTTCCACTCCAATTTCCCAAAAGTTGAATGACTATGTTATAGACCTTTCCATGCATATGTTGTTTTTACATGCTTGTGTTTTGACATGGGCCGAGAAGGGAGGGGAAGAGGGAGAGGGAGGAAAAACTTCCATGTCTCAAATTCTATAGTCAGCCATGTGGAACAGCCTTCCTTCCTCTTGCCCTCATCGACACTGCATAATTCACACCATTGCTCAGGTCTCAATGTCTTACCCCACTTATTTGACAGTTTCTGTCAACACTCAAACTTAAGATTTTGGCTGTTGCTGGCTTTTAGCAATTACTAGTAAGAGTTGTTTTGAAACTGCTTTTTAAAAGCTTAAACTAATGATTTGTTAATTGTTGTTTATGATGAGTTTGCAACAAGAGAAAGTAAGTAACATTCAGTGGGACTCTAACCCCGTGTCAGGCATGGTGCTAAGATTTTACAGTCATCCAAGTTATCTTTATAATAATTCCAAAAATGTAGTGATATAATTTCCCTTTTGCAGAAGTAAAAGCTGCTCCAAAAGCTATATGTCTTACCCACGGTTTCACAGCTGGTACAGGGATGCAGGCTTCTATAGTGATCTAACGCCTGTGTCTCAGAGAGTTGTCTGTGGATCAGCAACAGAAGTATCATCTCAGCACAGCCCTCTAGAACCAACATCTGCAGTTTAGCAGGATGCACAGTTGATTTGAATAAACATTATAGTAGTTTGAGAAGCACTACTTCAAAGTTGAGATAAACCAAAGACTGCAGTAGATAAGGAGGGCCAGGGGCATTGCTTCCTGGTAGCACTGTTTGGTTGTGATATTGGGCACCTGCTTCTCTCTCTTTGAATGAATCAGGGGATAGGAGAAAATAAGAAGCATGAAGTTAATGATGAATTACAGACTAATTTTTGAGGTGTAGAAACACGGCCATCACTATTATTAATGATAAACATCTATCAAGCACCTCTGTCTTTGAGGGGAACCCTCAGTCAATAAAATTGGTTTAAAGTACTTGTTTGCTATAAGAGACATTTTCTAGGAGAAAATGAGACCTAAATTAGAATTTCCTGGTCTTTGAATGCTGAAATGGCAAGAAGTCACTGTTAATTAAATGTTCAATGTTTATTACAGCTACTAGAGTAGTCTATGTTTACGTGCATAATAAGTTGTACTTTTGTGATATAGGTACAATTTATGAGTTTTTAGAGCTCTTTGTGTGATCAATATGTACCATGAATATTGCCCATAATTATAGATTTTGAAGACTAACTTTACTATTTTATATGATTATAAAGATTTATGATTATTTTATTTTTGCTTTTGTAACACTGTAGATTGTGTTTGTGACAACTATAAACCAAATCCTTTATCAGAAAGAAACAATTAATATAGTCTTAGTAGGAAAACATGATTTTCTTTTTGAGTGTCCACATTTTAAAGTGATTTTTCAGGATTTTTAACTTGGAAAAAGAGAAATACTGTCTATAAACCGTCTTTACCTTCTTTTTACCATTCATTCAATTATTGGATATTTATTGAGTACCTACTGTTTGCTAAGTAAACTCATCTGTAATTTTGAAAATCTGGCAATATTTACAAGTCCTAAAACTGATTTAATATATTTCTAGAGTTTTCTATGTCAAGGATAGATTTATTAGTGTAGATTTGATCCTGAAATACAAAGCAATATAGATCTGAGTTTGTAGAGTACTTCGTGCTTCCAAATTTCTTTCATATATACCATCTAATTTAGTTTTCAGATCAGTTAGGTCTTAACATGCCCATTTTATGGAAGGACAGATAAGTCAGATGATCTTATTGGTCTTTGCATCCAGAAATTCTCTTATTCTACTTATAGATGAGAAATTGTATTATTTCTGAATATTTATGGCTATTCTTGTTTATATTATCTAGTTGGCAACTAGTCATTTTCTTTTCTGTTATAATTTTGTCTTGTATTTTTATCTTAATAGTCTTTAAAATATTTATCTTTCTATACATTTCAGTTTTATTTTCCAGCTAGCCTGAAAGTCTCACGTGTAAAGAAATATTACATTTTTTTTTAATATTGTATAGTACTTGGCATATATTTCTTTATATTCCTTATAGCACCTGGCACATGTTTCTTTACATTCCTTATAGTGGTAGCACATCCTAGGCCCTCAATAAATTTAGTTGAGTAAGGATAACTGATACCCTGATTGGCATCCTACCTTCATTTGTTTCATTCCCTGGGCATTTTTTTTTCCTCTGGGGCAGTGAAGCCTGGGACTGCTTGCTGTTTTCCAGATCCTTGCTTAAAGCCGTGTCATTGCCCAGCAGACCATGATGCAACAAAGAGGATTTGGAGCCAGATATGCTCAGTTTTGCCAAACGTTCACAGCTCTTATAAATCATCTATTGGATAAGCTAACTTTGGGGAATTATCTATGGACTGTAATTCTTTTTGCCAGCCCCATCTGGTTGCCATAGATACTTGCTGAGACGGAAGGTTGTCCTACAGGCACTAGCACATGATGTTGCCTGTGGCAACAAATAGCTCAGTGGGCTGCAGAAGGAACAGTGCTGGGGCATAAGTCCCAGGGACTCACAAGGAGGGCAGGGGCTTTGGGTGGACCCAGGAGAGGCAATGGGAGGCATTTCTATGGGAGGCCTATTGAGGGAGCATGTCATGTCAGGAGATGGTATTGCTACAAGCAGGTAATTAGCACAGAAGAGGCCTATTAAGGGTGGCAGGTGAAGTTTTGGCTGGTGATCAGCCATATTGGGATAGGGATTCTGGCAGCAAGTTATCTGCAGAGCTCAGGTGAGCTGGCACTAGAGATGGGTCTGGTATTAACTAAAATAGATCACAGACAGGAGTCAAGGGCAGTCCAGAATGAGCCTGGCCATGGGGAAGTGGGAGAGCAGAATCTCAGGACTGTCAGAAGGGCTAAGGCACAGTTTCCTAAGGAAATTGAACATGTGGTCAGAGCTAGAGTGAGAAGCTGTATGATGGTTTACAAGAGAGAGTACTGACTTGGAGAAGGAAAATTCCAAGTTCTAGTCCACACTGTTTGGCATATTTAGCCTCCAATCTTGAGGAGTTCTTTAGGCCTTAGTTTCCTCATCTGTAGAATGAGGAAGATTGATTGATGTACATTTTTTACAATCTATGACCTACATAGCATTGTCCTTTGCAAAAAGCTTTCTCTGTTGAGAGAGTTTTGGAAATGCTGTGTAGTGTATCTTCCCCAAGCATTAACAAGATTTTTTAATGTTCATTATTATCTTAAAGTAGTCAATGATGAACTGAGATTGATTTTATTTAGCCTAGTAGTTCTCAAGCTGATTGACCATGAAACGTTTCTCCCCAGTGCCACTGTTGACTTGGCGAGGGAATCTGTACTTTGAAGGAGCATAAGCCTGGGAAGACTGGACACAGTGATTTCTCAGGTGCCTGCCATTTGAACATCCCCTCAAGGATACCTATCATTCATTTATGAGACTATTATCCAGATAGGTAGCCATGGGTGGTCCCTTCCCTTCCCACAACTTTAACTTGCTATTTCCTTCTTTCCTCTTGAGAGTTTTAGTAGAGACTCTGCTGCTGTCTGGAGTTTCCTGTCTCTCAACTTGGGTCCCTGATTCCCAGATCATTACTTAGAGGAAAGGGTGTGGAACATGCCTATAATTGTTCCTCCTTCCTCTCCTAGAGCCTTGGTGTTGGCTAAAAGTCAGCCTCCTCAGAGCTGACCCTCTTACTAGAGCTTCTCTTCCTCCCAGTGACCCCTTCCCCCTTACTTTATCTGCCACAGACTTCTGGAAAACTAACCCCCCACATGGAGAATCCTTTCTGCTACTGGGCATGTGTTTTTCTCTTTCCAAACAACTGATTTACAAATAAACTTTTGGAATTCTGCCCAACCACCCCATCTCCCATGAGGTTGACTGAGGTAATTTCTTAAATACAATCTGTTTAAATTTTTTGTCATCGAGAGTGGGAAAAAATACTAATTGTTTTATCAGATTGCATTTTGCATAAATAACTTAAGAACAGCTTGCCTTCTCTCCTTCTCCCTTCTCTCTGACAGACTTTTGGGAATGAGGAAATTTCATAAAATAAACTTGGTGGAAATAAAAGTGACTTTTTTAGTAGTTGAATCAAATTAGTGTAATTATTTTGAGACTTAAAATATTTACTCAAACAGCAAATATTTCTGCAGTTTATACCATGTGTCTAACATTGTGCCAGACCCTTGGAGCATCAGCCAAATGCCTGCCCTCATGGAATGTATGAAACTCAGGAAGCAAGACCACCATGTGGAGTACAACAGAATTCAGAGGTATCTTACCAATTTAAGGAAAGTATGAGCTACATTCAGAGATGGAGTAGCCCTTACAGGCCAACTTAGTCTGGGGAGACTCTTCCAAGATGGAAGGAATAAGGGCCAGCCCTTGAAAAATAGGTGGGATTTATACATTTTACAAAGAAAAGGGATAATTTTTAGATGGGCAAAAGCACAAGAAAATCAAACCTCCTCAAATGAAATATACAGTAGAACATCCATAGTTGCCTACCTCTCTACATTGACCATTTCCTTAAGTTGACCTAATTTTCCTAGACTAGACGTGTACCACATGTACAGTAGACCGCATTCCTTATGTTGACCACCACTTCAGTGTGCTGACCACTTTATTACTACCTCTTGGGTGGTCAGCTTACACAAGTTCTACTATATTTGAAACCTTGCTGTATGCTAGGCAGTACATTTAATATTGGGGATCATGGAACTCTTATCTTTGATGTGGCAAGTGGGTATGTTGGACCTGTGAGAGTGCATGTGTGTAAGTAGAGTAACTGAAGTCTCAGAGAATAACTGGTCCTAACTTCCCTGCTTAGTGGGGAGTCAGAATTTTTCCAACTCTTTGGGATTGTGTAAACTAGCTAGAAGAGATTAGCTGGACACCTGGATTCAGACTGAGTGGTGGCAAGAATGTAATGTCAAGGTCATCCCTGAGACATATTTGTTAAAAAATTTCGAGATTTGGATTAGTTAACAGGTAATGAGATTATGAACTTCAAGTATAATGTTGGCAGTTTTTGTTTGGAATCATTGGAAGAGCTACCTCAATGTCAAATTTGGTTTGGATAGCTTTTAAATGTTAATCTCTGATAGGACACAGTCGGTTTATATACTTCTCCTACAACCTGTTCGTGGATAGCAAAGCAAAACTGATTTTCCCCTTGCTTGGATTTTTTTCTCTTATGTATTTAGATAAAGCCTCAGAATTTTAGTTTGAGTACCTACTCAAAGGAACTTTGGTACTGTTGAGTGTGTAGGAAGATTAGTACAGTGACTCACCTGAGTTTTAGTTTTGTTCTTATTTACACAATTGGCAAACTGATGGTGAAACTGTGTGGTCAATTCTGTTGAAGCTAGTGAACTGGTTTACTGGTATAGACACAATCTTAGTACTTGGGAAAAGTCACTTAACTTTGCTTGTTACCCTCTGCCTTATCTATTGAATAGAGATGATAGCTGTAGTGAGAATAAGACAAAAAATATTGAAAAATCCGAAGTACGAAGATGCTCAGTTAAATAAACCCTCAGGGCTTTTATTTTAGTACAGACATATAGTTGACTCCTATAAATGTTTGTTGTATAAATGTGTGTTTAGAGACTCCCACTTCCCTTTCAGGCAATTATTCACAAAATGGCAATATGTCACTTTTCTATGGTGAACGGACATCACTGACATTCATTAAATTGAAAATGTTAGTAAAAAAAGTTATCATAAAGGTTTTTATATTTTCTTTTATTGTGTTTGTTTTATCATACATAGCTTGGAAGACATTTCTAAACTAGAGTTATATATTTTTTTTTATTTTATATAATTTTTTTCTATTGTATATTCAAGGGGACATTTTATTCCTAGGGCAAATTTTAATTTTGAATATTGAAAATTAATGTTATAAGAGAAGCATGTATAGGTGGAAGATGGTAAAGTAGGGGATTTTTCTTACCGCGTTATTAAAAGCCTACATTTCTCATAGCTAAGCCAATTCAGCAAAGACTTGTGGGGACCAATTATTTCAGATTTTTCTTTCAAGCAGCAAGCTTTAATTAAAATACATAATTGCTATGATTTCCTAGCCATCCTTTTAAGGAATTTATCTGTAAAGATATTTTCACAAAACAAAATATTTCCATGTTATTTTCTCCAGGTTATGAAGGAGCACACCTATGCTAGTATGGGACAATCTAAAATTTAAACTGACATTGCCAGCACAGAGATCCCCCAGATCTCTCCAAATGAAACATTATACCATTTTTCATGAATATTAATGTGTGAATTAAGGCTGTCTCTCTTGTCTTGCAAGGCTAAGTGGAAAATTAAATACTTAGCCAGGCAACCTAGTTTATCTGTCCCTAGACCCTTCTCTTTCCTCATTAAGAAGAAATTTTACCTGAAATACTAGGGTTGTATTTATAATTGGAAATGAGATTTTCAGAAGGGACTAGAAAAGGATGTTTATTTCAAAGCCCCCTGCAGAGTATTTTGACTGATGCTCTTGAACAATGTTCCGAATTTAAACTTGTTAAAAATCTCCATTTTAGGTAGGAAAAAGGAATTGAACTGCTTTTTAAAACTCCAAGACTTTCATGAATCTGCTTGTGTGTTGCTATGTAATCTCTAGTTCCTGCTTTGTCTGCCCATACTATCTCCATCCTCAAGTATGATTCTTTAGGTGTGAAGTTGGAGAGTTATCCATGACCACATCACTCTCTTTGACTAAGCAGATGACCACAGAGTTCCTAAGATCCAGTCCATCTGCTTTATTCTTGTAGTGAGGGCTACTATTGCTGTTCCCATCATCTGCCTAAATGCCTTCGTTAGTCAGTCCAAGATGCTAGAGTCAGTCTAATCTGTCTGATCTATGCCTGTCCATCTATCACGTCTTAAAGAGATTTATAGAATTTTAGCTGGGAGGATACGTATGACCCTATTCACCCAGCTGGTTTGAGTCAGACCATGACTTTATGTGTAATACTCTTTTTTACTTGTGTTCTCTATTAAAAAAATACGTATTTTTCTATCCTTCCATTGCATGATCTTTAATACTCCATGTGGCTTTCTCCTTGCTTATCTCATAGCCTCACTCATTAAGTTCCAGCCGATCTTTCAGTTCCTCCATTATGCTAAGCCCATTCCAGCCACAAGGCCTTCGTTTTAGCTGTCCCTTCAGACTAGAATGCTTATCCTTTAACCAGGGCTGCCTTTCATTCATTCCTTAGTTATCAGCTTAAATGCTTATTGTTCTGAGGAGCTTCCCTGACTTCATGTGTGAAACGTACTGTTCACACATGACTTTTTCTTAGCCTAGATCATCATTCTTTCCTTGTATTTAAAGCAGTTTTTTTGTTTGTTTGTTTTTGTTTTTTTTTGAGACAGAGTCTCAAGCTGTTGCCCGGGTAGAGTACTGTGACGTAATAGCTCACAGCAATCTCCATCTCTTGGGCTCAAGTGATCCTCTTGTCTCAGTTTTTCTATTTTTAGTCGAGATGGGGGTCTCGCTTTTGTCAGGCTGGTGTTGAACTCATGAACTCAAGCAATCCACCGTCCTTGGCCTCCCAGAGTGCTAGTGTATTTAAAGCATTTAAAATGATTTTATTTAATTTCTTGTTTCTTATCTATTATTATATGTTTCTTTGTTCTGTATTATATCCCAGGATCTGGAACATCCAAATACTTGTTAAGTACATAAACATACTGTTCACACATGACCTTTTCTTAGCGTAAATTCAATAGCCAGAGTATAACCAGTCAGTTTAGTAATGATGATTGAACAAGTGTGTGCATAGCCACGTAGTCAGTGCTACTGTAGAACATAAAGTGTTGTCTTTCAAATATTCTTTTTTTTTTACAGTGATAGAAAAATATCTTCTTTTTAAAATTATTTTAAGGTTTTTTTTTTATCAAGTCATATATACATAGATCATGCATACATTTATGCCTTTGTGGGATTCAGTGTGTTGATTACAAACTGGATTGCTTACATCCTACTAATTAACATAGCTTTCACCTCATTTACTTAATCACAGTGTTAAGACATTTTTGTTCAATACTTGATAGATTTGACTTGTACCCTTGCAATATGCTCCATAGATGTGGTCTCACCATTAACCCTCCATCTATTGGACCATCTTCTTCCCTTCCTATCACTCTCCCCTTCCCTCCTTCATCCTGGGCTATAGTTGTGATTGATCTCTTATATGAAATTGTGAGTGATTATAAATTGGTTTTATAGTGGTACTGAGTACATTGGATTTTTTTTCCATTCCTGAGATATTTTACTAAGAAGAATATTTTCCAGTTCCATCCATGTAAACATAAAAAGAGGTAACGTCTCCATCTTTTTAAATGCTGCATAGTATTCCATGGTATACATATACCACAATTTATTGATCCATTCATGGGTTGATGGGCACTTGGGCTTCTTCTAAGACTTGGCAATTATGAATTGAGCTGCAGTGAACAGTCTGGTGCATGTATCTTTGTTGCCAGGTGATTTTTGGAAAGAAGTTTGGAGAACACTCAGGGATCTAAATGTAGACCTGGTGTTTGATTCTGCAATTCCTCTACTAAGTGTATATCCAAAAGACCAAAAATTTCTTTCAAATATTCTTAACCATTTTTTTTTTCATTTGGTTCCCATTTCTATTTCAGAACATTCAGTGTTCCCTGCAGCAATCAGGGTGCTGACTGTTTCTGCTGGTGTTAAGTATAGATGGTTAACAAAGCAGTTCATGAAGGTCCAGAACAGGAAAGCTAGGCTGAGGAGTGCATGGGCTGTGATGGGTGTGTAACAATCTACTCTCCTTGAGAGAGACAGAGACATTGAGAGGAGGGAGTGATATTAAAACCACAGTTCGCATAGAATGGAAGCAGGTCATAATAAATAGCTAGGGCTTACTAGCTTCCAGGCGCTGTTTTAGGTGGTTTACACATAGTCACTCAATCCTCACAAACTTAGGGGGTAAATACTATTATTAACTCATTTGAGAACTAAGAATTTTTTTGAAAAATACAGTTTGTTCAAGAATATTAACAACATAATAGCATTTGGATATTTAGTAATAATATAACAAGAATATTAACAACATAATAACATTTGGATATTTAGTAATAATTTCAAGTGTATTATACAGATGTACATGGTGGATATTTAGTGTTTTTTCATTTAATAATGCATTACAATCCATGGAGTAGGTGGTATGGAACCAGGATTTAAACCCAGGCATTCTAGCTCAAACATTTATGATTTTAACTACTAATCTTCTCCAAATCCCAGATGAGTGTATTCAAGGGTCCAGTTGTTGCAGTAATATAAAGAGAATATTGGCAAAGACAGGGTAATTTTTAAACACCAGAAAATTTCAAAAAGAACTCATTAACACTTGGTAAATATTGTTTTGCAATAAATAAATATTTCATGTTCTTTCTAGATGCTGATAAAAGTGGAACAAAATATATAGAAAAGACAATAAAATAAATAATGAACATAGTTGACACATGGCTCTGAACCCATAGAAGGAATTGATAGCAAGTTAAATAGTATTTTATGCATGTACCAGCCATCATCCCAAGAGAGACTTCTGATTTGTGACACTTTTGGCAGCTGAAGTCAGGTGGAAGACCCAGGCTACTCAGACCAGGACCCTGTGCAGTTTCCTGGGAGTTGACAAGGGAATTCACTGGATGCCACACACAGAGTGACTGGACAGTGAGCTTAGAATTCAGGTGCTGAGAAATGGAATAGCAAGACAGAAATTGCCTTCCAATCACTATAAGGGAGTCTGGGTTGGACGTCCAGGGAGGTTGGATTGAAGTTAACTTGGGGGCTATGGTATCATCTGCTTGCTTTTTATGTTCAAGTGACCAAATGATAGTGACAGATAGTGACCTTGTGGGTTTGAAAAAGCTTTAAATACCCCTCCCTTGTTAATCCTGAGGCAGTACCTCTCTATAAGTGTATGTGGAGGATTTAGCTGAACTTCCACAAGTATTTTTACTCCTTATACATGTATCAAGTGTATAATCGTGTTGGTGATCACAAAGCAAGCATTTCCCCAAACCTCTACACAAAAGGCTGATTGAATCTTATTAGAGCAGAATCGAGGAGCTCTGGTGGTGCCCCTTCCAAGTTATTCATTTTTCTCCATATTTATGAGGAACTACATTCCTAGCTTGAGAGCAGTGATAGGATATGAGCAGTTGGTCTCTTGATGATAGATTGACTTCTCAGTCACCACCCCATAGACAGTAAATAGGAGAATAAATTTCAAATGAATTGTTATTTAGACTAAGAAGATTAATCTGTCTGCAGGTCAGTTCATTAAAATGATCACTTATAGAAAGATATATACATTGGCAAATGTAAGTGGTGTCTGTCATTTTCCATAGATTTGAATTTATAGAGACCATGGGCCTATTGCTTTATTCCATCTTTGTGTTCCTGGGTACTTCTTAAGGACAGATCATAAATTAAAAACAATTCATCTTTTTCTATTCCTAAGGTCTAATATGATTTAAGAAGCCTTTTTCAGTAAACCTGCTAAGTCAGTAGCCTCAAACACAAGCCCAAGTGGGTTGTTGGTGCTAATGACAGAAAGTTGAGCTGCCAACAGAGGGGAAGGGTGTGCTTATAGGTGATTCTATTAACAGACCTCCATTTTCATGCATTTTAAAAAATCTTGCATCACTTTGTCTATTCCTAGGGGAAAATAGATTCATAATTCTCTTTATACAGTGGCAATGCTCTCTATAGCTGTGTACTCCCTGAGGAGCCAGGATAGAATAATGTTAATTATTAATTAAAGAAATACAGGCAGGAGACACTTCTCTGGCCAGCCTCCCCCTACCCAGCATACCCTGAGATATCTTATTACATTTTCCCAAGCCTATGAAAACATCATTTAATTATTATTTTTAATTAGAATTGCTCACTCAAACCATTTGAGACGAGGTAGACTTTTTTTTTTGCCTAATCTTAATATGTTCTAAAGGGGAATATTTTTTGTTGTGATCTTGTTTATACTTATTATATTTATTTTATAAAGTCAACTGCTTGTATTTTCTTTTAGCTCTCATAGTCTCAAACTTTACAGAGATATTTTGAACTTTTAAAATGTTCAAAGGTAGTATTTTCATATCCAGGCAGCATGTACCTTAGTTTAATGTCTATTTGGGGTTTAATACTGATGTCAGACTTAAGCTTGCAAACATGAGTGAAACAGAGTTCTTTCCCTAAGGAACTTGGAGTTCATGGGCTATTCTATTCATTTCTTTACAGTTTTATTTATAAATTTCGTTTTCATTTATAATTTAAGGTTTGCTTTAAATAGTTAAAGTGACTCTGTTGTGAAAAAAGAGGGAACTCAAGTGAAAACTTAAAGATTTTCAATCTTACTTTGAAAGTTGAAGAAGTAGTCTTGTATTTTGTGAGGATGAATAAAAATTATTGATTTAGAAATGCTATTTTATAATATAGCACACAATATTCTAAAGTAACATAAAATTGATCTGAAAATTGCCATAAGCAGAACAACATGTAACAAATTCATTGTATAGCCAAAATGATTTAAAATATCCTTTTAGTTATTATATGTGTAATTACCAGCTTATTGAGTTGTGTGTGTATTTAGCCTAAAAAACCATTATTTGAAGATTATAGTTATTTTAGGTGTAGAAGTTTATTGTAGTATTTACTCCAATTTTTCAGTTATTATAAGTATTGATACATACTTTCAGAGTCCATAGGATTTTATGTACAAAGATGATTATTTTAAAAAATATTACATTGAGATATTTGATTTGGGGCAATAACTAAATTCTGTCCAAATGCCTGTGATTGCTTCTGTTAGGTGATAAACATAAAAATCTCTTTTGTTATCACCCAGATAATGTTAACGGCATCAATAACCATGACTTTAAATTAAGCAAAGTAAATAATCATTGGGTTCCCCCGTTGTCCAGAAGAGAAGTTTATGAGAGATTTAGGAAAGCAGCTAATATAAAAACTAAAAATAGACATTTACAAGCCACAAGAAACTGTCCTTTGCCTATGTCTGTTATTTTCTTCTAATGGACTTCTGAGACTGGGGTTGTGAGAAGTTTGTGAAAATTTTCACCGGTTGCATTTGGAATGGTGTCTGTATTTACTAAGCCCACTAATAACTTCGGAGCTTTCCCTGAGATGGTCTGGTTGCCGTTGACTGTGAGATTTCCCATCTTCACGTTGGCTAACTCTTGGTTACCAGAAGGCACTTTTAAATGAACTGAAGAGATGATGCAAATGTTGAGTCATAGGAAAGATGTGTTTCACTCCTTCACTAACTGCCTCAACTGAGTGACAGTGTGGTGTTCAAGTATATCATGATGAGGAAGAGGGTTTAACTCATGCAGACTCCATGGGTACCAATCGAATTCTTGAAAATTGTTTAATATAGGCTTCACTTGGTGTCTCTGTAGTGTCTGTGAGCTCCAGCCGTGAGGAGGATATGTAATGCTGCAGACGGTGGGTATGCTGGGCAGACCTCAGTTTGCATTCCAGAATTGCAACCCATTAGCTTTGTAACGTTGAGGAGTTAATTAACTTTTCTAAGCCCTCAATCTTTCCTCTCTAAGATTGGGGTAATAATACTGGCCTCATAGTTTTGCAGTGAAGATTAAATGTATGAAAAATGCATATTTTTTAGCAAAGTATTTGGTACATTATAAATCAAAGTTATTAGCCTTTGTTTGTGTCATCTGATTGCTTGCTTGACCAAATTGGCTAGCCTGCTGTTGCCTAGTAACTGTTTAGTGAAGACACAATGACAGAATCCTTGTGATACCTGAAAAGCCCAAATGAACTTCAAGGTCAGCAGGAATTTTCCTGGCCAGAACCTTGTTTCCCCACCACACTATTGTAAAGTATTTCTAAAATCAGAGGGCGTAAATGTGTTAATACATTTGAATTGCCTTGTGATGCCTGTATTTAATAGGACTTTTGAGATTTGTTTCCTATTACAATTTTACTAATGGCAGCAAATAAAACCTAATATCTTAAGACACCATTGTCAAATAAAGTGTTTAAATGAAGATGTTATTTTGCCAATTTTTGACTGTTTTCCACAAGTATTCAGTAATTTGTTCTTAACAGTGATGTCAAATACTATTTCTTTACACAAAGAATAAAGTTGAAGGATATTTTGTTCTTAGTTTAATGATTTTCTTCATTGTAAAGAATTTATACGTATACAGAGTTCAGGAGAGAAATCTGGTAAGAAGTTATTCTTACCGCCTGATCTTTGGCAATGCAGACGATAACATACACTGGGGGAAAGAATCCCTATTCTATAAATGGTGCTGGTAAAATTGGATAGCCATGTGTAAAAGACTGAAATAGGATCTGCTCTTCTCACTACTCACAAAAATTAATTCACGGTGGATAACAGACAAACCTAAGGCCTGAAATTATAAGAATTCTAGAAGAAAATGTTGGAATTCTCTGTTAGAGATTGTCCTTGACAAATAATTTATGAAGAAGATGCCCAAAGCAATCACAGCAACAACAGAAATTTAAAAATGGGACTTGATTAAATTAAAAAGGCCCCACACAGCCACAGAGTGAATAGACAACTTGTACAAGGGGAGAAAATATTTGCTTGCTATACATCTGATAAAGAGCTGATACTTGGCATCTATAAAGGACTCAAGCAAATCAGCAAGAAATAAGTCAGACACCCCTATAGAGAAGTGGGCAAAAGCCATCAACAGAAGCTTTTCAAAGGAAGATAGACAAATGGCCCAATGAACATATGCAGAAATACTCAGTGTCTCTGGTCATCAGAGAAATGCAGATCAAACCCACACTGAGGTATTAACTGACACTAGTGAGAATGGCTTTTATCAAAAATTCCCAAACAGATGCTATTGTGAGCACTGCAAAGTAGTACAACCTCTATGGAAAATTGCATGGAGATACCTCCAAGAACTAAAAGTAGACCTACCATTTAATGAGCAATCCCACTGGTGGTATTTACTCAAAGGAAAAACTATCATTTTAAAAAAGACACATACATATTTATTGCAGCACAATTCATAATTACAAAGATATGGAACCAACACAGATGTCCCTCAATCTATGAGTAGATTAATAAAACATGGAATGAATATATATATATATATATACATAGATACATACATATATACCATCAAGTAATACTCAGCCATTAACAAATGATGAACTAGCATCTTTTGCAAGAACCTGGGTGGACCTGGATACCATTCTTTTAAGTGAAATTTTTCAAGAATGAAAAAAGAAAGACCACATGTACTCATTATAAAACTGGACCTAATCGATCAATGCATATTTGGTAGTAAAACCCAACAGAAGGCAAACAGGTCCAAGGGAGCCTGAAGGGAGGGGCAAATTCACTGCTACCAGGTACAGTACATGGAATCCAGGTGAGGGGCGTCCTTATCACTTTGACTCAAACTGTACAAAGCAATTCACATAACCAAAACTTTGTTACTCCCATAATACTCGGGAAAAAAGAAAAAAAAATCCTGTATGCTCCATGCGGATAAGAAAAAAAATATACAAAAGAAGGATAATTAATGACACTTAAAATCAAAATGTTATTCCTTGTTAAAGAACAGTGAAAACAAGCGGGGTCATTTTATTAATTCATAAGCTTAATAACACTCAGCAAAAGGTTTCTGTAAATTTTTATAGCAGTAATCTGGATAATGTTTTACTATGACTCATCAATTTGCACCACAATGTTTGTGCAATTAATTTTGCCCTGTTTTATGAGATTGTAATGGCAGTAAAATGCTTTTACACACTCAATTAAAATATAACAGACTTATGAAAATAAAGCATTTGGGGAAATAGCAAAAACCAGGAAAAATAGTATTTTAAAATGTAAATAAACCTCAGATAAACATGTTTGACTGCCATAGTTGAAATAGGTATGTATCTTTAACGAAGATGTATTTTATTCCCTTTCTTAGGCCATTGCAACGTTGTCTTAAATATTCTCTGCTTCCTCAAGGCTTTGGACATGGCAGACATTCCATAAGTATTTGTTTAATGATGAATGAAAGAATAGGAACATTGCATACTTACCTTTAGAAATCCTATCTTAGCTGCCTTTAGCAGTTAAACCACTAATAAGAATTATTATAAAATGCATAATAATTGTAACTGAAGAATTGCAGGTATTAAAGAATCTTAAAAATCATCTACATTAGTATTCATCTTTGACTATTGAAAACTAAAGCCCAATGAAATAAATGTGCCTGAACCGTCACAGAGTTACAATTAAAAGTGAACTCCTACCTTCTAACCTAGCACTGCTTGAACTTATTAATCAAATCCTTTCCTCACATGAATTTGCATTGACATGTGATCCCTGCGTACTTAAAATCCCTGAGCTTCCCTTGTTTGTGTGTCCTGTTAGAGTCATTCCTAAAGATCTGTGATTTTTGCCTTTGAGGTTAAATCAGTGGGGTTGGCTACACTTAAAAATTTTTAAGCTGTGACAAATATCCCAACATACAATGTCTTAGTAGTATAGATAACAAATCTAATCTAATCTTAGTGGACATAATATTCATCATGGCATAGTTCAACAGTTAGTATATCTCAGTTCTTTAACAAGGAAGTTTGTAAAGAATAAGTTGAATAAAATACCTGAGACCAGGGAAAAAGTTTTGTCTTTCCTTTGTATAAATTAGGAAAGGTAAGGACCTGGAACCAATTGCTAAGAAACATTAAATAATTCTTGAGGATGCATAGAGACAGAAAAATAAAGAGTTGTCAGCACTGACAGACACTCACTTTGCCTGTTCTGGCTCTGTTTACTAAACACCTACTCTTGCTAGTTTTTGCTTTAAGGACTTTTCATTACTACTGACAATTCATAATAACTACTTAATTACTACTTAATTTTCACAATAACCCAGTTAGGAAGATACTTATTATCCCCCTATCAGATGGAGAAACTGAGGCATTGGGAAGGTTAAGAAGCTGGCGCAGAATCATTCAGGAGGGTGGATCTGTCACTCGAACCAGGGAAGTCTCACAGAGCCGGCCTTCTTAGTCACTGTGCTGGACATGACTCTGCAGAATTCCCCTTGGAGAGCAAGAAGTCCCAAACAAGGAAGAATGAGGAAAGTGTGCTAAAAGAAAGCAGCGAGACACCAGCAGACAATGAGAGCACTGGCTCAGATTAGAGTGAAGGATAAAAAGACCTTATTGATGGGCGGCGCCTATGGCTCAGTGGGTAGGACGCCGGCCCCATATACCAAGGGTGGCAGGTTCAAACCTGGCCCTAGGCAAACTGCAACAAAAAAATAGCTGGGCCTTGTGGCAGGCACAGTAGTCCCAGCTACTCTGGAGGCTGAGGCAAGAGAATCGCCTAAGCCCAGGAGTTGGAGGTTGCTGTGAGCTGTGATGTCATCGCACTCTACTGAGGGTGATAAAGTGAGACTCTGCCTCTACAAAAAAAGAGACCTTATTGAAATGTACCCAAGCAGAAAATATACAAAATTTGTGTCTGTGTCTGCCAGGAAGACTGGGTGCTTGCTCATTTTCCCAAGGCTCAGGATGAGGAGACGGGCTTGGTTCTGGCTCCTCCATGCATCCTCTGTCCTCAGAACCTTCCTCATCCCCTGCTTTCCTTCAACAACTTCTCTCTCCTGTTGACTTCCATATTTAAACCAAATCCCTTGATCTCTTCTCTGAGTCCCACACTTGTCTGTTTAACTGCCTACTCTTTATCTTACTTTAGATGTTTGGGCAAAGTATTAAGCCTAATGTGAACAAAATAGAACTCTTGATTTCAAACCTAGTTGCCGATGCCAAACATATGGTGATTATTTCTGATCTTCTTTTTCCTTAATACTTCCCATCTACTCCATACTTAAGTTTTGTTGGCTTTGCCTCCTGGAAGCATTCCTCCTGGAATCTGGCTGCTTTTTTGCATTACATCTATGGCTCACCTCTTAGTCCATCCCATAGCAGCTCTTTACAGCAGTCGCCTTACCCCCACTCTGACTTCTCTTCTCTCTGTCCGCCACAGAGCAGGCAGAATGACCATCTTAAGGTAAATCAGATGACATCATGACTGTACACAACATTTCTCCCTCCCCAATGGCTTCCTACTGCAAACAGTACAAAATTTAAGCTCCTTACATTGCTTTACATGCTTAAGACTTGTCTCCTACCTAGGAGGCAAGGGTAGGAGACAAGTCCAACTCCGTCTTCTCTGTCCTCTCTCTTCCTTCACCTCACACTGTCCTCTTCAGCCTTCTTTCTGTTCTATGAGTGCCTCAGGCTCATGCCCATCTTGGGGACTTTTCACTCTCTCTTTTGGTACTTGGAAAGCTCATTCCAAGATCTTTACAGTCAGGTCTCAACTTAGATGTCCCAGATGTCTGATGATGTAGTTCTAAGCTAAACTTGTGGAGGGCATACAGGCTGCAGTGGATTTAGTTATGTGCATCTGTCTGTTTTTCCTATTAGAATGTTCTTAGAGGAGAGAAGCCTTATTTGTTTGTTTTTCAGTGGAATGTATTAGAACATGAAAAAAGTCCCTAGCACATAGTGCTTAATAAATACACAATAACTCAGTGATTACCAAGTATTTGTTGATAAATATCTGAAAAAGCCTAACATTCAAAAAACGTTCCAAAGTATGTGGTCTTTCTAATTTTGTTTATTTAAACTAACTAGATATATTTGAAATGATCACTTTGTGTTCAGATAGATAATGCTAAATAAAATGATGTGAAAACTTAGGTTTTTTAACATAAGGGAACATTTCTCAATTATTACACCATGAGTTTGTTTTGCCAACTATTGTTTTATAGCCAGTACAGAGAATACACATAGGCTAAATTGAACAAAATTTTTATGAATTCCCAATTGATAAAGTTCAAATTAATGATGCTTTTCTGTACAATTTGACAAAATTCTTATTTTTCTGAAAACATAATGATAATGAAAAGGCAACCATATAGGCTTTTAAAAATGTCTACATATACATAAAGAGGCAGACTAATTGTTCCAAGAGAAAAGAAGAGTTTTAATAGGTTTACTGTGTCTTGAAAATGTGTTTTTACAGATTTTCCTTTTTGTGTATTCATTGATAATACCAACAAGATGTGCTTACAAAGGGCTACATACATAAAGGAAAATTGTTACACTTATTAAAGTGACATCCATTTTTATCCTCTGGCATTAGGAAAAGGCGGTTATTTTCTCTGGGAAATGACAACACTAACAGCAGCAACGTGCCAGTGCAAAGTAAGACACATTTTACCCCCGAATAGCTGTTAAAATGGTATTCATGGTAAAAAAGCTTTTTAGAGTTTGAGATATTTTCCATATAGTCCCCCGTTCTTTAGCCCAATTTGTTGCTACTTACCTAGTACCTCTTTTGCAAGGTTGATGCTTTCAAAGGGAAGAGTAAATGCAAAGGCAATTTTAGAGCATAAAAAAGTTCCTCTGAACCATTCTTCTGTTTAGATTGCTTGTTATTGTGTGTTTTATAGGTGGGAATTTGACTGCATTTTGAGTAACTGCTTTAAACTATCCTGGGAACAACAAAACTTTGAGTAGCAGCTGGGGCAATCAGGAGCAGAATGACAAGGGCATTCATTCCGTCTTTCCTTTCTCTCCCTCAACAATAAGTTACTGAACACATTCGAATATGTAGCACTGTCCTAGTCACAGGGAAGCTTGGAAAAGAATCAGAAGGCAAAGCCTTGCACATAGAACCCCTGCCCTAGCTCATATAGAGAGGGAAATGGAAGCTGAAACAGCCAGCTGCCAGTTCCCAAGGAACAGGTAAACTAGCAAAGTTAGCAAATATTTGACAAAAGATAGCAAATATTTGACAAAATGCCATTTCCCTCCATTTTTGTTTTTTGGATACAGAGTCTCCCTCTATCACCTGGAGTAGTGGCATCATTATAGCTCACAGCAACCTTAAACTTCAGAGCTTATGTGATCTTCCTGCGTCAGCCTCCCAACTAGCTGGGAACTACAAGTGACTGCCTCAAAGGCTGGCTACTTTTTTTTTTTTTATTTAAATTAAAGATGAGGCCTTGCTCTTGGTCAGGCTGGTCTTAAACTCCTGAGCTCAGGTGATTCTCCCATCACCATTTCCCAAAGTGCTAGGATTACAGATGTGAGCTCCATTTTAAAAACTCTTTTGGGTAAAAGAGTAAGTTGAACAAGTTTATGGTGATTATTTTCAGTTCAAAAGTTAGAAAACAGCCCCTGATAATTTTTTTTCCTGATTTCTAAGTTGATTTATATGCAAATCACTAGTTTTAGATGTCCATTTAACTACTTATTCTTTTATAGATAATAACAGATGAAATAAAATCAGAATTGTTTCAGAAAAGATAGCACTTGTATGGCACAAAAAGAACAGCACTCAAAGTTTGTCTGTCAAACTGTTCTTGGACAATGATTCTGTATTTTAGACTTCATTCTGATTTAAATAAATCGGATGGCACATTGCACTGTTTTTTGTTTTCCTTTGAAATGACAACATTTTTCTTTTATAAGGAAACCTAACCTTGTTTTGGTAAGGACGCCTGACCCCTCTTCTCCGCTTGCTCAAGCCCTTCACTCAGTACGCAGCTGGCACCTGCCCTGTGCAGTGTCTGTGACCACCTCCGCTCCCACACCTTTTGTGCCCCTTGCAGGAAGGGACTGGGGGAAATAATGTCTAGGTGAAGTTTCAGTTCCTTCCACTGGGTATTTGTAACCAAAAATGATCCTTATCCACATTTCCGGCTGAAGGGCATTTTTATTGTGTTATACAATTTTGGTGGTAGAAATAGTCCATATTTTGCAGACCCCCCCCAACACAATTGTTTTTCTCTTCTTCCCCACTCTTTCCTTCCTCCCATACCAAGTCTTAATCCTTTTGAGATTAATGAAATACCATCAATTGGGTAGTTTTAAATAACAGAAGTTTATTGCTCATAGTTCTAGAAGTCAGGAAGTCCAAGAAGTTGCTGGCAGATTTGGTATCTGGTGAAGGTCTGTTCTCTATAGGTAATGTCTGCCATGTGTCCTCCCACGGTGAAGGGCAAAAGGGCTCCCTCAAGCCTCTTTTATAAGGGCGCTGATCCCCTTCCCTCATGACCTAATCACCTCTGGAAGGTTTCACCTCTTAAGACCACCACTGTTGAAGAGGGGTTAAGCTTCAACATATTTGTTTGGGGGGAGCATAAACATTCAGACCACAGCACCCGTGTACATGTGCATGCTTTCTCTCTCTCATTTATAAACACACATACATCTTTTTGAGCCCGGTGAACACTTCAGCTGTTCTTACTGAAATTACTCACAAATCATTGGATCTAACATCATTTGAGAACCAGTCTGAAGTTTCTATCCAAGTTTAATGTTCTGTAGAATAATTTTCAAATGGCACAACCAAATTGATTTTAGGTTCTATTTAAATATAAATCTTGTTTTGCCTGAGATGACTGAAAAGTATCAGCCTGTATTATGAAATAATTTCCTTTCAGGGCACTGTCTACACAACTGATTGATTCATTCAATAAAGTGTTATCGTGTCAGACACTATTCTAGACAATTGACTATGTCACTCAACACCACAGGCAAAGATCCTGCCCTGTGGAGTTTATATTCTGGTAGGGAGAGACAGATCTCATATAATAAACATTACAAAGGAAAAGGGTAATTTAGATGATACACCATAATAAGATATTTTGATAAAATGAAGAAGTAAAACAAGATAAAGGAGATAGGAGTGTAGGCTGGAGGTGGTAGCAGGTTGCAGAATTAAATGATGAGGATTAGATGATTCTCACTGGTAAGTTGTGATTTGAATGAAGACTTGTAGGAAGCAAGGAAGTTAGCCAAGCTGTCTAGGGAAAGAACATTCTAGAAAGAGGGTACTACTAAGGCAAAGTTCCTTTGGTGGGAAAATACCTGTGGTATTCAGAAACTAAAGGTTCCATGGCTGGAGTAGAGAGAGTGAGGGCATGGATTGGGAGAGATAAATGGTGGTCAGATCATGTAAGGGCGCTGGTGGACTTTTTAAGGACTTTGGCTTAATATGAAGCAAAATGGTAAGCTAACACTGGGTTTGGAATGAAGAATGGTATGATAGGACTGGGTGTTGTATAATAGAAGGAAAACCCTGGCTGCTGTGGGTCTGGAATAGACCATGAATGAAAATAGACCTAAGGAAGGAAGCAGTAAGAATAGAAGCAGGGACATCAGTTAAGAAACTATTGGATTCTCAGGTTATTTTGGAGGTGGGGTCAACAGAATTTCCCAATGGGTGGAGTGGGATGTGAGAGAGAGGCACCATGCACAATGCCAAGGTTTTTGTTGAAAGGAAAGCATAATAGTTGAAGAGCCTAAAATGAGTCTAAGTACAAACAGCCAAAAAGAGCACAAGGCTTTAAAAATCCAAGCAGTGGAGGAAGGTGACAAGACAAACAGATCCCTGTCTCAAGCTGCTGTCACTTCCCCCTCAGGACTGCAATCCAGAATATGAGTCTTCCCAGCCAGGGTCTGAGCACCACTCTTCCTCCTGCCTAGAATTCTCTTCTCCCAAATCTTTGCTGCCATAGTCCTCAGAAACATAGTCCTATGTTCCCTAAAGCAGCTGTCTTCCCCAGATCTCTGTATCCTTGAACCCTGGCTTGTTGCCTTTATGAAACACTTTGTTAGCTTTTTATTCCATGTCTTCCCCACTAGAATGGGAGCTCCATGAAGATCCAGATCTTATAACCCTGGCTGGTTACTCTAGAACAGTATCTGGCACACAGGAGATGCTAACTATTGGATGAAGGAGTCGTTTAATCTTTAAGTAAGTCATCAAGTATGCATTAACTTCTGTAGGGAACACCACCAGGCAATGTGTGGAGATTGGGGAAATAGTAATACTTCCATGTATCATTTTGAAAATAAATAGCACTGTGAGAAAGTAGGTAAAGAAATCACAGGACATTCAATATATGACTCATGGACAAATGAAGGGAAAAAAAACTGAAAGAGATTCATGTAATGGAAGAATTTAAAATTGTAGAATTACTAGCCTTCAGAGTTGCAGGGACCAACCTAACAGCATACACAGGTGGAAAGATTTGCAATATCTCCTTGTGCTTTCTCTGAATACCTCCAACAACATGAGCTCATTATTGCACAAAGCAGTTTATTCCTATCTTTGTTAAACCTAATTATTAGAAAGCTATTTTTCATTCTGTGAATAGAAGAATGAGGAGTATTTATCTAGGCATAGTAGAATGAGGAAAGTATTTCTGGTTAAGGGAAGGTGCAGGCAGAGACAAAGAGCTAAGAGAGCTCCGGGCCTGTGAGAAAATGAACAGATTGCGTGAGAGGAAAGGGGTAGGAAGCGTCCATGTGATCCATGTGATAGCTCTTTCAGGTAGCATAGAGAAAAGGATCTAAGAAGAATAGAATTTGCTGCATAGATAGAGCAAGGCCTGATATTATTTTTTACTTATTTAGGGGAATTAAAGCCCCATTCAGGGGCGGGGGAGGGGCAATGATCTCTCTGCTAATAAGATAGTCTAAATTAAATATCCAGGCAAAAATCTGAAAGTGCTGATTCCAACAATCTTTTTTTAAATAACCCATCAAATTGTAGGGAGAGATGTAATCCCTTATACTAATGGAGCTAATATGAATTCTAAGTAGTAGGCTGACCTCTGCTTGCTGGAGGAAGAAAAAGTCTTTTTTGTCAGAACAGTAATAATTTTAATAATATATAATCCTGGATTAATTTTTTAGGGATGTGAAAAAGTCTGTGAATAGTGAGATCAGTTTGGAACTAATAGTAGCCATGTATTTAGAGCTTGGAATTTATTAAAAAGATTCCCTATGATTGGAAATCATATGGCCACTGGACTCCTGCTGAAGAGACTATCTTAGTTCATTTTGTGTTGCAATGACAGAATATCACAGACTGGGTCACTTATAATGAACAGAAATGGATCAGCTCATAGTTCTAGAGCCTGGGAAATCTAAGACTAGTGGAGGCTTTCTTGCTGCATCATCCTGTGGCTGAAACCAGAAGGACAAGAGGGTACAAGGCAGTTAAACTGACCCTTTTGTAATGGCTCCAATCCCACCCATGAAGGTAGCACCTTCATGGCCCGATCACCTTTTAAGGTCTCAACATTTAACACTGTTACAATGGTGATTTCAACATGAGTTTTGGAGAGAACTCATGGCCACCATAGTCTTCTAAATGATTTTTTCTCCCATACACTCTTAAAATGCTGTGGTTTGTGTTAGAAAGGACCATTACCAGATTTTATTTTCTGCCCTGAAACTTTAGACCTGTGACAGCACTTTAATCAAAACCACTCAGAAGTTTGATAAAACTCCAATAATAAATACAATAATTGGAGTAATTCATGGATGATTTTAAGGATGAATATTTCTGTAGAGAGAGAAGCATTGCTTTAGAAACCAAAGGGAAGTGTAGAGGGTTTAATGTTTTGACCAGAGTGTTTTTAAACCAACGGAGGAAAACATTGAGCTCCTTTATATGATTGAATGCATTTCAGGTTATTTAAAGTAAAATTGAGTGAAGAATATTATCTAAGAAAAATACCACGTTATTGTAAAGGTAAATCCATCAAGAATATCTAAAATCGGTAAGAAAAAAAAAAGGATAACTTAATATTTATGTATGCAAGAAGCTTGACATAACTTGATTATTAAAAGAGCCAAGATGAGAATCACTACGCTACCTAGCCATTAGAACAAAATTGTGCGAATATATTCGCCAATTTGGGGGCCGACTTCACTACTCTCTGGACTTTAGTTCTCTCGTCTGCAGAATAAGTCAGCAGTCTGAGGGACAAATTGAGCTAGAAAGCCTTTATGGTGCCTTTCACTTCTAACCCTGGAATTGTTCAGAAGATGTAGAGTTTAGTGGAATCCTTATGCATATTTCTTACATTTGTGAACTTTTCCATTTAGGGTCAGAGGAAAGTGAGATGCAGGAAAGGATGTGGTTTCCGCTCTGAGAACGTGCTTGAAATTTACCCAAAGAACATTGTGCGAATGTCATTGGATTTTTACATCAATATTATTTGCTTCACCTTGCTTCTCCAAAGCCTTTTTGTCCATAAGTTTCGCATGGGGGAGGGAGAGAAATAAAATACTTTGGGGAGAGGTAAGCAAATTGCCATTGGGATTACTGTGATTTGACATTTGATTTTCCAGATCTGTGACTGCAGGTACACCCTGGCCTTCCCGCCTTTTGCTCCACTGCGTGTTTGCGCCTTTCTCCTGTCCTGTTCGTGAGTCCTTTCCTCCTCCTCTGTTTGCAGCAAGGTCATTCTTGGCTTGTGACCCTGCCCCCCAGTGGTCCCAGTTGTATTTCTCTGTGGCTCCATTTTATGCTTGAGTTTCTCCTCCATAAAGAATACAGCCAATATTGATCTTTCTCTTGACTCCCATTTCGTAGAATTTGGGTTTGAATTTGATATAATGTTTATCGTTTTCTTCCTCTTATTCCCCCCCCCCCAGTTACCCAGTTACTTCTAGGTTCCTTGAATAGAGGGGCCTTCTTTAATCCATTGTCTATATTAATATCTATGTAGTTTATATCAGAGACTTTGGCTATTTTTTGATGTTCTTTTGGAGCCTCTTTCTCAGAGGTCTGAAAGCCAAAATGGCATTCTGAAATCTGTCTTACAAAGCTGTCAGTCACTGGTAGAAAATGCAATGGCCTATTGAAATTACAGCATATTCTTTTTTTTTTTTTTTTGCGGTTTTTGGCCGGGGCTGGGTTTGAACCCACCACCTCTGGCATATGGGGCGGCACCCTACTCCTTTGAGCCACATGTGCTGCCCTTTTTTTTTTTTTTTTTTGAGACAGAGCCTCAAGCTGTCACCCTGGATAGAGTGCCGTAGCATCACAGCTCACAGCAACCTCCAATGCCTGGGCTCAAGCAAGTCTCTTGCCTCTGCCTCCCAAGTTGCTGGGACTACAGGCTGCCGGCCATTTTTTGGTTGCAGCTGTCGTTGTTTAGCGGGCCCAGGCTGGATTCGAACCTGCCAGCTCAGGTGTATGTGGCTGGCACCTTAGCCCTCTGAGCCACAGGCTCCAAGCCAATACAGCATATTCTAATGCAGTTTTCTGTTTATCACTCTGTGATAAAAGGAATACCAGTTTTTGCCAGATATTTCCCCAGGTCAGTCAGCACACAGCTGTGCTTCATGTTCTCTGTGCGTAACAGGAGACCAGCTTAGGTTAGAGTTGACATCTTTAAGAAAAGAAGAAAGAAGGAAAAAGCACACTCTACACGTGTGGGGAAGAGGTTAGAGCAGATGTGTGGAAATATGTTCTGGCACTCAGGAGGCTTCTCAGCTTTCTTTCTGACACCATACAAATATTCAACCATTTTTTTTCTTCTAGTGATCAACTATAAGTGGGATATAGAGAGTTGGAGTGTGATGTGACTTTTTGTAAAGTGTGGTATTTCTTATACTATATCCTATTCTGTTTCATTTAAAAATAGTTAATGTTTTTATCCTATTATTGGTTATATACTACTAGTGAGGCTCAGTGTAATAACAAATAAACCTTAAAATCCCAGGGGCTTATGAAAATAAATATTTCCTTTGTTTGTTTGTTTGTTTTGAGATAGAGTCTCACTCTCACCATCAGTAGAATGCTGTGGCCTTATAGCTCACAGCAACCTCAAACTGTTGGATTCAAGCAATCCTCTGGCCTCAGCCTCCTGAGCAGCCACAATGCCTGGCTATTTTTGGAAATGGGATCTCACTCTGACTCAGGCCGGTCTTGAACTCCTGAGATCAGGCAATCCACTTGTTTCAGCCTCCCAGAGTGTTAGGATTACAAGTGTGAACCACCATGCCTGACGAGTTCCTATTTTCTTGTGTCACAGTTGGAAGACTGGGTGGTTTTGGCATCCCCCCAATTGGCTCTTTCTACAAGGAAACCTTATGCCCATCTGACAGTATATTCCAGAAACATATTTGCCTCTTCTACTTTGTTAAAGGATGGTATAATCAGTTTCTTTATTGAACAAAAGAAAACAAAACATGAGTACTTTTGTGCATGCAGATCAGATTCTTCCTTCCCCCCATTCAAATTTTTTTTATTTGAAGTATTCATTAATTGTTAAGTAATAATTGCAGCTAAACCTAAGTGCCTGAAACCATTTACAGGATTCTAGACCTCAGCACATGGACTTATTGTAAACGACAACTTGTATTCTGAAAAGTTTGTTAAGATTTACGGTAACTGGTCTTCTTTTTACCCCAACTCTTGAACAGTGACAAAACTCAGTGACACAATGTTTGTTGAATGAATGAACTCAAAGCTTTTCTTACCTCTGCTTTCACTGTAAAGCTAATTTTTTTTCATTATGTTACCTGTTTAAAAATATTTTCTATCTCTTCCTATCCTGGCCCATATTTGCAGTGCATGCTTTGGAATGAATATTTGGACTTGATGTTCAAGCCCAAATTCAATTTTAGAAATAGGAGGCAGAGAATATTTCCCAAACTGAAGAACTTCCCCCCTTTTTTCCTGATCTAACATAAGACTTCTGTAACTTGAGACTTAGTGAAAGTATCAGATATGTAAACTGTAAAGAAGAAAAGAAGAGAGAAATAGATTAAAGAGACTAAAGATAGTCCCTGAATTAAAACAAATTCCATTCAGTGGCATTTTTCAAATATCACCTGAATCACTCTGTCTGGAGTCTTTTCAGCTGCTTTATACATTACAGCCTTAGAGATAGCACAGTATGGGGCAAGAAAGATAAGGCATCATTTATGAACAAAGGAGAAAAGGATTTTATGTTTTCATGGTTTAAATAGAATATTGCTGATCAATTTTTCACTTGAATGACCCTTATCAAATGATTGTTTCTCTACAGCAGAAAGCCTGGTTTGAAAAACTTTATAAATCAAGCAATCTACATTCACATCTTGATGATCTGCAAATCACTTGCTTTCATTTGCTAGAGTAAAGCAGATTCACAAAATCAATAGTTTTGCTATTCATTTATGCTGTATACATTTTTTCCTCTTTGGAAGAGTTCATAAAGCAGAGTTTTAACATTTTATTGGACTAAAAAAAAAAAGAGAATCTCTAGCAAATGTCTTCAGGTTTCTTTACCTGTGTTTCTGTCATCTTGTATGAAGAATGCTCAAGGCTGATCTTTTCTACTCGTGGGAGGTCAGTGGCTCGATGTGTTGTCAGTGATGGGGGCTTTCAGCAAATAATTTATGAAAACAGGTGTGCTGTAACCTGATCAGAGATGAGCTTACTTGTATTTATGAATTAAGGACTGACATTTACATATTTTAGAAAATAAAATGTCAATTTGCTTCTTTGGAGGTCACAAAAATGGAATTGAGTTTGTATAAACAATTTTCACATGAAAATAATATTGAGTTTCCATGATGATTTCAGATCAGAGTATTAGTTTAAATCAATATCCAAAGTCAAATTGTTAGGGGCAGTAAATGCTAGCCTGTTAAATGTAGTACCATCTTACCTCTTGCTCTTTTGTGTTTCTGAGACTGAGAGCATGAACCCTAAAGAGATTCGGCTGCTTTCCTATTAATTATGGAAATATGCTCTGGAGGAATTCTATTGTGATACCACATACCTATCACTGTCCCTGAAATACGTTCTGTGTAATAAATAAATTGCCAATATTTACTATATAATGCACTTGAATATTTTCCCTTTAGCGAAGAAAGGTTACTATCAGATCATTCCCAAAAATGAAACTCAGCTTGCCTTCATGTGTGACCTTATTCCTGACCTATAGTTATAAATTTTAGAGTTTCAGTATAGAACAATAAGCATAGTGCTGACTCTGAGCTTTCAGCACACACATGAGCTTGTCAAGAATTGAAAACAAAAATCAATTTCTGGTCTGCCCCTGGCTTACCTAAAGATTTGAGGAAAAGTTGGGTCTGCCTATCCTGCTTCGCTAAAATCAAAATTCAACCTAACTCTAAATATGTAGTGCTTTCATGGCTTTTCTATGGATTTTATGTCGTCTTAATATCTATAGGTTGAAAAGAAGAAAAAACGTTGCTCTTAAGACTTGAAATATTTATTGGGAAAATAAAGGGAACTGGATATTTTCCATTTTAATAAGGCTTTGCAGTTTATTTTGATTATCGGTAAAATTACAAAATAGTCTTCTGTGTGGTCCAACTTATTGAAAACTGAAAATGCACAAAATGAGGACAAAAGATGGAATAACTGTCTTTAAGATACCTAATGTTCTGAAGGCTGGTCGGTGTGCAAAATCTGCAATCTCATCACTTATAAATTTTTCTAAGTCTTCTTCATACTGTAAAATTGTTCAAAACTGTTTGTAATTTCAACAGTTTCTGTGTTCTTATTTTTTTGGGGGGGTTGTTTACATCTTTTTTAAATGACCAACCAAATCTCTACCCAATGTGAATAAATCAAGCCAGAAATATCCTGACAGTGCACCAAATAAGACCTCTGTGTATAATGTGAGTTCTTTCTTTTTAATTTTAGAATCAACCTTGTCCTATGTTAGGCAGCTGGAGGCAAGAGTAAGACAGCTGGAGGAAGAAAATCGCATGCTGCCCCAGGTGGGTGACTTCCAGAAGCTCATAGCTAGTCAGTGTCATTTGAGTTGTAGCATTGTATTTGGAATTTAAAATCTCAGTTACATTTTCTCCTTTAAATGACAGAAATCATTTTGCAAATAGTCATTCATCAATGTAGAGTGTGGTTATGTTCCATGATGGCCATCATTTTATTCGGATTTCTAAGTGTTATATGAAAGGATGCAGATGTCTGAAATAAGAATGTGAAGTAATTGGGAATGGAAGAACAAAGGAGAAAGAGGAAATGAAGAGAAGTAGAAATGTGAAAACATTCTGAATATTGCTACTCACTTGCATCATGCAAGTAGGGATGATACTCTTATTTAAGTTGAAAATTTACTAATTTATGAACTAGTCATAGGCAGCTTGAAGGTTTCACATTGTAACTAAATTCAGGCTTCCTAAAATTCTTTGTGATATAATTGAACTCTTTCAATGCAACAAAGTGATGACAGTAATTGACAGATTTTACTTTGGGACTTCTTTGTGAATATTAAGTGGTACCTTTTCCGGTATGTTTAATGTCTTGCCATGTTTTTTGGTTATAAAATTGTTTTGGTGGGCTGACATGTGGGTTTTGGAGGTGGTTATTTTGAAAAACTGTATTTTAATATTTTACAAAAAGAAATTTTTTAATTAATCACTAGGGGTCTTCCCACATTGTGGCGATTATTTCTGTTTCAAAGGATTAAGGGAATATTACACCTCAAATAGCTAACTAGTAGTTTAAATAAAAAGACAGATATTGGTTATGTTTCAGGAGAAGAGATTTGAACATTGATGCCAAGACCCTTTGGGAAGACATTACAGGTCGTTAATCTCTGTTTTGGTTTTAAACTACTTTTACTATTAATGATGATTTGAGCTTTCAAATACTGTGCATAAGAATGCCTTTCTTTTATTCCATTGGCCAACAATCTACCCGGTAATCACGAGATGAAAAGAACTGAATCTACAGTAGGCTTCCCTGTCACAGGACATATGTTCCAAGATCATAAGTGGGTGCTTGAAACTGCAGGCAGTACTGACCTAATATATAATATCTTTCCTCCTATATGTACATTTCTATGATAGTTTAATTTGGCATAGTAAAATATTAACAATAATAACTGATAATTAAGTTATTGTTAGTAAAGCTTTATTAAGTAAAATAGGGATTGCTTAAACACAAGCCCTGTGATACCTCGACAGTTGATCTGATAACTGAGACGACAGCTAAGTGACCACTGGTAGGCAGAAGTGTAGACAGCATGGATGCATCCTGGGCAGGACAGAGTAGAACAGCGAGAGATTTCATCACACTTGTCAGAATGGCTTGAAATGTAACACTTAGGAATTGTGTATTTATGGAGTTTTCCATTTAATATTATTGGATTGCCTTTGACCATAGGTAACAGAAACCAGGGAAGAGAAGAGATTACTCTATTTGTCACTTTTCTCATACCATCCAGATGTTAAACTTCATGACGAAGAGATTATTTGTATCATGAAATAAAATGCTACAACTAGAGAATTTTTTCATTTAACTTTCCTTTTTTAAAATTTTATTTTATTTTATTCCATTCTATTTCATGTATTTGTCTATTTATTTTTGCCTTTTGACTTTTATATGATTGATAGTCTGTGCTTAGTAGGGCCTTTGATTGAAAATTTCCAACTTCTTTCTTGTTACAAATAAACCTAAAAAATATAGTTAATTAAATAGGGTTATGTCATCTCTCAGGCATCTGGGAATGTAGTAGAAAAGAAATAGAAAAAAATGATGCTTCTTCATTTCTCTCTGAGAGGAAAGTGAGGCTGACATCAAACATTGAGATGCTAGCATGTCTGCCATCTTATTTTAAAGAGAGGCACGACAAATGTGAAAATGATTACAAGATTGTTTTTAAATCTGTAAAACTAATTTTAGTAGTTTTGAAAGAAAATCAGAAGAGCTCTCAACCATCCCTGATATATGTCTGTATCTTTAAATACATAGTACTCACATAGTTAAGAGGAGGTGAGACAAAACAACTTCAATTATTCAGTTATATGCTTTTAATTGCATTACTACTTTGCTGTTAAGGAAGGGTTTTATTTTATTTTTTTTTGGTTCATTTTGTTGTGATTCATTTTGGGTTTTTCCTCTCCACAAAATGGCTCAGAAAGATTGTATTTTATTGGCTCGGCACCTGTGGCTCAGCGGGCTAAGGCGCCAGCCACGTACACCTGAGCTGACAGGTTCGAATCCAGCCCAGGCCCACCAAACGACAATGACGGCTGCAACCAAAAAATGGCCGGGCGTTGTGGCGGGCACCTGTAGTCCCAGCTACTTGGGAGGTGGAGGCAAGAGACTCGCTTGAGCCCAGGAATCGGAGGTTGCTGTGAGCTGTGATGCCATGGAACTCTATCCACGGTGACACCTTGAGGCTCTGACTCAAAAAAAAAAAAAGCGATAATGCAGCTGGCTTAGTGGTATGCTTACCATACAAATGTTCCATCACTATTTGTTTAAATGAAGTAAAGTTTCTAGTTGCAACATTTGTAATTTATTTCATTTTTTAAAAATTTATTTATTTATTTATTTTTTGAGACAGAGCCTCAAGCTGTCTCCCTGGATAGTGTGCTGTAGCATCACAGCTCAGAGCAACCTCCAATTCCTGGGCTCAAAGGAGTCTCCTGTCTCTGCCTCCCAAGTAGCTGGGACTACAGGTGCCCGCCACAACGCCCGGCTATTTTTTGGTTGCAGCCATCATTGTTGTTTGACGGCCCCGGGCTGTATTCGAACCTGCCAGCTCAGGTGTACGTGGCTGGCGCCTTAGCCCGTTGAGCCACAGGCGCCGAGCCAAAAATTTATTTATTTTTTTTAGTACATTTTTTTGAGATAGAGTATCACTGTGTTGCCCAGCCTGGAGTGCCCTGGCATCAGTCTAACTCACAGCAACTTTAAACTCCCATGTTTAAGCTACCCTCCTCCCCGAGCCTCCTGAGTAGAGTGGGTGGGAACACAAGAACCTGCCCAGCTAATTGTTTATAATGCCCAGCTAATTGTTTTCTATTTTTAGTAGAGACTGGGTGTCATACTTGCTCAGGCTGGTCTTGAACTCCGGATCTCAAGCAATCCTCCTGCCTTGGTCCCCCAGAGTGCTAGGATTATATGTGTGAGCCACTGCACCTGGCCTTATTTTTTTTAATATTTTTTTTTAGAGACAGAGTTTTATCTTGTCACCCTTGGGAGTTGCCATGGCATCACAGCTCACACCAACCTTCAGCTCTTGGGCCTAGGCGATTTTCCTGCCTCAGCCTCTAAGTAGCTGGGACTACAGGCGCCCGCCACAACACCTGGCTATTTTTTTTGTTGTTGTTGCAGTTTGGGGCCAGGTTCCAACCTGCCACTCTTAGTATATGGGGCCAGTGCCCTATTCACTAAGCCACAGGCACCACCCACCTTATTTATTTATTTATTATTATTATTATTTTTTTTTTTTTTGAGACAGAGCCTCAAGCTGTCATCCTGGATAGAGTCGTGGCATCACAGCTCACAGCAACCTCCAATTCCTGGGCTCAAGCGAGTCTCCTGCCTCCGCTTCCAAGAAGCTGGGACTACAGGTGCCTGCCACAATGCCTGGCCATTTTTTGGTTGCAGCCGTCATTGTTGTTTGGTGGGCCCCGGGCTGGATTCGAACCCACCAACTCAGGTGTACGTGACTGGCGCCTTAGCCTATTAAATCACAGGCGCCGAGCCTATTATCATTATTTTTTGTTTGTTCTTTTTTTTGAGACAGAGCCTCAAGCTGTCACCCTGGATAGAGTGCGGTGGCATCACAGTTCACAGCAACCTCCAATTCACAGGCGCCGAGCCTATTATCATTATTTTTTAAGACTTCCCAATCACCTTATTTTTTTTATAGACACAGCATCTTACATTGTTGCTCAGGCTGGTCTCAACTCCTGGCCTAAAGTGGTCCTCCTCTCTCAGCCTCCAAAAGTTCTAGGATTACAGGCATGAGCCACCCCAGCTAGTTTATATTTTTGACAAATAAAAATTGTATATATTGGGCAGCGCCTGTGGTTCAGTGAGTAGGGCGCTGGCCCCATATACTGAGGGTGGCGGGTTCGAACCCAGCCTCAGCCAAACTGCAACAAAAAATAGCCAGGCATTGTGGCCGGCGCCTGTAGTCCCAGCTACTTGGGAGGCTGAGGCAAGAGAATCACCTAAGCCCAAGAACTGGAGATTGCTGTGAGCTGTGACGCCGTGACACTCTATCGAGGGTGACAAAGTGAGACTCTGTCTCTTAAAAAAAAAATTGTATAGGGCGGCGCCTGTGGCTCAGCGGGTAGGGCGTCGGTCCCATGTGCCGAAGGTGGCGGGTTCAAACCCAGCCTTGGCCGAACTGGAAAACAGAAAAATAGCCGGGCGTTGTGGCGGGCGCCTGTAGTCCCAGCTACTCGGGAAGCTGAGGCAAGAGAATCACCTAGGCCCAGGAGCTGGAGGTTGCTGTGAGCAGTGTGACGCCACGGCACTCTACCAAGGGCGATCCAGTGAGACTCTGTCTCCACAAAAAAAAAAAAATTGTATAGGCTGGGCTCCTGTGGCTCAAGCAGCTAAGGCGCCAGCCGTGTACACCTGAGCTGGTGGGTTTGAATCCAGCCCGGGGCCCACCAAATAACAATGATGGCTGCAACCAAAAAATGGCCGGGTGTTATGGCCGGCGTCTGTAGTCCCAGCTACTCGGAAGACAGAGGCAGGAGACTCGCTTGAGCCCAGGAGTTGGAGGTTGCTGTGATTTGTGATGCCACAGCACTCTACCCAGGGTGACAGCTTGAGGCTCTGTCTCAAAAAAAAAAAATTGTATATATTTATGGGGTACAGCATAGTGTTTTGATACGTGATATACATATAGTGTAGAATGATTAAACCAAATTAATTAACATATCCCTTACCTCACATTATTTTTTGGAGTGAGAACATTTAAGATGTACTCTCTTGGCTCAGTGCCTGTGGCTCAAGCAGGTAAAGCGCCAGCCACATACACCAGAGCTGGCGGGTTCGAATCCAGCCCCCGAACCGGCTAAACAACAATGAGGGCTGCAACTAAAAAAAAAATAGCCGGGCGTTGTGGCAAGTGCCTGTAGTCTCAGCTACTTGGGAGGCGGAGGTGGAGGCAGGAGAATCCCTTGAGCCCAGGAGTTAG